>JAPHNG010000114.1:0-25000 GCA_027405835.1 Asclepias syriaca
CACTCCTTTTTATTTTATATTTTTTCATTGAATTACCCATTAGTTATTCTATATTATATATATATACATTTATTCGGTAATTAACAATTTTATTTATAAGTTTAAAAACTTATAAATTGAAAATATAAAAATATTTTAAAAAGAAGTGACTTGATAAAAAGAGGGTGGAGAGGGAGAGAATGGTCTTTTCATAATGGGATAAAAGAGAAGAAAATTTGAAATTGTGAGAGCACAGTGAGACAAGAAAATATAAGGAAATCTGGAAAATGGGGTATACTTTTTGAAATTAGTGTGTATTTTGTCATTTTGCCTTTGAATCGGACGTGTGTGCCCGTCGTTTTGGAGCCAAGTAGGACCTTTTATTTATTTACCTTAATTAATCAAAATACATCCCCCAAATATTCATTATTATTTATTTTTTTAAATTTTATTAATATTGTAGTTTCCACCCATAAAAGGGATAAGTTAATCAATTTAGAAACAAGTATATATATATATATATAATACATTAGAGATTCCCTTTGGGACTTTTCTTCTTTCTCTCTCTCTTCTTTCTCTCTCTACCTAAGCTAAAATGTCAATTTCAATCATGCGTGCTTTCTAGGTCAGATAATACTTATATAATATATATATATATTGTGTTAAAAAGTTATATACACTTGTGTGTGTGTATATATATATATATAGCTAGAGTGACATGCATTAGAAAATTTTATTGGTAATGAATCTTGTTAGAGAGAGAAAGAGCATCTACATATCATTTTTGTACCAAAAGCATTTGTTTCTTTGGTTAACAATGGCGTGCACCCTTTGATGAAAAATATTTATAATATTTTTTACTCTAATTTGCTAACATGGAATTTATCACCATTGTTATTTGGTACAAACACCTTTGTATTTGTATAATATATATATATATATATATGTGTGTGTGTGTTACTTGAAAGTGTGTGGTAACCTAAAGAGGAAGAGATGGTGAAGCATCTTAGCCATATGGAATCAGCAAAGATTAATTTTTAGTAATGTATGGATCTGCTTCTCCAACCAATCTGATTCCCATTTGATCATCACTATGGCATATACACACACACACACACACACACACACATATATATATATATATAATATATATATATATAATATATATATTATTATATTGATGAAACTAAAACGCCATTCTTTTTATAAGTAACCAACCTCCATCCCACCATTGATGATCTCTTCTTTCTTATTGATGTAATCATCCTTTCTTAGTCTTTTTTGCATACTTTTTTAACATTTCTTCCTTACTTCATAAACATAAAGATTACATCTCCTAGTATTAAATGATCCTATATATATATATATACACACATAATATAAACATATTTATGTGTTGTATTTTAATAAATATTAAAAAATCGAACTAATTTTAAGTTGGAGTATTATCTAGTTTGTCTTATCTACATATAAATAATTTCGGAAAAAAAAAAAAATAATTCAGGGAATTTGGATTTCGTCAAGCGTAGAATTGTGAAATTGAAGTACTCCATAAATAGATTATGGTTACTATAATAAAGTAGCCACAATTTTTTACATAAATTTTAGGCCAAAAGAGTGGAGAAAAATAATGGTACCAACAAGTTGAGGAGGAGATACCCAAACCTAGAGAGAATAGAAAAATGAATACTCCTTTTTTTTTTTAACATTTCTTTAATTTATCAACACAATTATATCTATATTTAGATTAATCATTGTTTTAATTAAATCAATTCTGTTATGAAATATATTTTTATATACAGTAAATATAACTAGAAAAATTTCTTTACTTGTGTCTCCAATGTTATTATCATATATATATATATATATATATATAATATATATAATGTTGGAACTCAAAAATTTCGTCTCAAATATTAGATACATATATGTGTGTATATATATATATACATGAAATGGTGTTTAAATACGGGGTACTTGTGGGTTGATACAAAATGGCAAACATGTAGTATTATAACGTAACATAAAGAAAAGAGCATATAGAGAGAGAGAGGAGAGAGAGAGGAATTAATTAAGGTGCCTAAGAAAGTTGCAGTAAATTGAGCAGTATTTTTTGCCGAAATGGAAGTTGATTCTCTAATGTAAGGTTTAGTGAAGATTTGTACACGACTTTGCCAGGTCAAGTAAATTGCAATTCCGTGAGGTTTTCTGGTTGCGGTAGGAAACGGGAAATCCCAAATACCACAAAACTTAAAAAACCATAAACCATTAACCAAAAACCAAAAACCAAAAACTAAAAACTAAAGGCCGTCCCTTCATTACAAGCACGGTATGTACTGTTATCTTACTAGAAACTATTACTTTTATTCATAATTTCAACATTTTTAATCGAAACTGAATTTCCAACCACACTCCACACTGTTTGCTGGGGGAAAACTCTTCTTGTAGCTGTAATAAGGCTGACATAAGATGACTTCACCCGCAACTGAGCTTTCTTTTTTTATATATATTTATGGGTTAAAAAAGGGTTCTTTCTCCTCTTCTTCTTCTTCATCTTTCAGCTTGCTTGTGGTGGGCTCAACTTTTACTCTTCTTGCTAATTGACCATTCTGCAATTTCATGTTCCACAAGCACTAAACTCTCCTTTAATTTATTTATATTTTGTTTTTACAATTTCCCCCTACGTAATTGTGTGAATTATTCAAAAGTCCAACAATATATTTTGATGAAATTGAAATTCATAAAAATCAAATGTACTTTAGTAAGAAGTAAAGAAAAAGAAAAAAATAGACAAGAAACCGTTTAGGATTCTTGAACTCGGTTCATTAATAACTGCTACGGTTATTCCCACAAACCGATGACGAATAGAACAAACCCTCAAAACAAAAGTCTTTTTCATCAGAGGAAAGAGGAGAGAAACAAAGGGATCTTTTTTTCTTTTTTTTTTTTTTTTATGATTTTTAAAAATGCGTCAAAGCTAAGGAGATTGAGTCTTGTTTACGCCAAAGTGTTCGTCCTTATAATATTATTCCTTCTCTCTCTCTCTCTCTCTGCCTAAGAGTAGTTCCCTCATTCTCTCAAACATCTCCTCCTCCTCCTCCATTACTACTATATAAAAAGGATGCCTCACTTTCTTCCCCACGTACCCACTTCTCACTAAGTCTTCCTCTTTTCTTTTCTTCTCTTCTCTTCCTTTCTTGATTTCACCATATATAAATGAGTTCTTGATTTTGTAACATCATTTCAAGATTTGGGATTTCATCAAGATTGGAACTTGAAGACATATAGACAGAGACAGGGGAGGGGAGGGAAGGGGAGGAGAGGTCTGATATCAGATATGGAGAAACTCAACTTTGTTAAGAATGGTGTTCTCAGATTGCCCCCTGGATTTCGGTTTCATCCCACTGATGAAGAACTTGTTGTTCAGTACTTGAAGCGAAAGGTCCTATCTTTCCCTTTGCCTGCTTCAATAATCCCTGAGGTCGATGTTTGCAAGTCTGATCCCTGGGATTTGCCAGGTTGGTGGTTTCTTCATAATTTCTTTTTGTGATTTTAAAAAATGGGACTCTCTCTGCCCACATTGACTGCAATTTCAGAACAGAATAGTCAGTCAATGCTAAAATCCCCTGTTTTTTTTTTTTTCAAAGAAATTTTCTTTGAAAAAAAGAAGAAGAAAGGATTAATTAAGGTTGTACTAATTCTGGAAAAAAAAAATGGTGTTTGCAGGTGATAAGGAGCAAGAAAGGTACTTCTTTAGCACTAAGGAAGTGAAGTACCCAAATGGTAACAGATCCAACAGAGCAACTGGTTCGGGCTACTGGAAGGCAACCGGAGTGGACAAGCAAATCTTAACAACATCTAGAAGCCGCCAAGTGGTGGTGGTGGGCATGAAAAAGACTCTTGTTTTCTACAAAGGAAAGCCTCCAAGTGGGACCAGAACTGACTGGATCATGCACGAGTACCGCCTTACTGCTAATGTCGATGATGAAACCGTTTCCGCCGCCGCTACCGGCAATAATACCCCACCAGAAGCTAAGAACCCAGTCAAGGTGAGAGATCCAGCATATCCAGAACTTTGATTTTTTTGACCCCAATTTACAAGAACAGAGCCAATTTCTTTTTCAAGAAACAAGAAAGTTAGGAACTTTACTGATGAAATGTCTGGAATTTGTTTTTTGTTTTTTTTTTTATTCAGGATAATAACTGGGTTCTCTGCCGCATCTTCTTGAAAAAGAGAAGTGCCAAAAATGATAATCAAGAAACGGCAACTCGAGGGCAGGCGCAGGCTGTCAATAATTGTAGTAAAAATTCAACTGGGAGTCGCAAGAAATCTGGAGTTGTTTTCTATGATTTCATGGCAAAAGACAGAACTGAATTAACACTGGCTCCAGTTTCTTCATCTTCTGGTTCCAGTGGCATCACAGAGATCACTAGCAATGAATCAGAAGAACATGAAGAAAGTAGTAGTTGCAATAGTTTTATTACCACTTTACCAGTCAGACGGAAACCATGACTCCCTCTCCCCCCTTCTTCCCCACCGTAGTTAATTTTAATTTAATTATTACTCTACCCTTTTCCGGAATAACCAATTTAGAGTCTTTTTTTTTTTTTTCCTCCAAAAAGAAAAAACTTTTGGCAATATAGTTTCCTCTCCTTATTAATTCCTATAAAGAGACAAACTTGGGAAAAGAGACGAAAAAGAAAAGGGAAAGGCAGGGTTCTTTTTTCAAGAGCAACGTGTATAATCAAGATTTCTTCTGCATAACTAATAGCCATTGAAAGTTAAAAGCTTTTTTTCTTGTTCAATATCATCTCTAAACCTAAGTTCAAAACTAAAAAGACAAGCTTTTTATTAAGTTCTTGTATTGTATTGTATTTCATCCAATGGTGTATTGTATTAGCCGTAGTTCAAGAAAAAGACTATTCAAAAAGGAAGAAGGTATTGTGGGGTGGAAGGGATATATGCTAATTGTAAACTTAACTTTGCCAAAAAGGGTATCCTTTTTTGTGGAAGCACAAGAATAAGAGAACATAATCTTTGCAAAAATCAAAACTTTGCATAAGGTTCTTCTCTCAAAGTAGTAGAAGAGTACCCTCTTATGTTCTCTTATTAAAAAGAACCTGTAAAAAAAAAAAAAACAGAATCCAGTTCTTGATTCTCATTTCCAAAGTCTTACATTGATGAATCTTTAAAAATTATTCCTTTTCTTGCCAGGGAGGGAAACATAGGTATAACTAAAACTTTGAAAGTTTTCTTTTTTTTACAAGAATGGTTATAGGTGTAAGTTATGAGACAGAAAGCAAGCAAACAAGAAACAGCATTTTGAAAAATGAATGATAATAATATTCTCAACTGGGCAGAAAAAATTATTTGTAGAAAAACCAGGGTTTTGATGGGGCCAAAATTCTTCCCAAAAAGTCCATACTGATTGATTCCTTTGATTGTCTTGAGAGAAGAGAGGAGAAAGAAGAAAGAAAAAATAGACCCCTCCGCCCACAAAAACAAAAAAATAAATAAAATACCTAATATGTATAATTTGTTGGAGAACAGGTAACAAAGTGTAAGAATTGAGATTCTCCACCAATTACATACATATATATATATATATTCCAACTACTTTCCTATGTACTTACCTAATTTAGGAAACCATACCACAACAAAGTATTCGTAATCTAAACATTTTATACTCTCAAATACATACATATAATGGTTCGTGCATGTGCTAGCTGTACAATGGAGATGATGGAGAAATCATTCCACTTATCATTATGCATTAAAAAAAAAGAAAGAAAGAAAATTTTAGGGTATGGGTAGAAAGTAAGTGAAAAATGGAGGGAGGGGATGGAGGCAGGGTGTGCCGTGCAGGGGAGGGTTAATGGTGTAATTAAATATGGTGGGCACACAAACTGTTTGTAAAAATGCCAAGTGTCTGAAGAAGATCTAAAGGACGGCATATATGTTAACAAATCAGGATTAATTAATTAAAATGTTTGATTTTTAATACTCTCTACTACTACTACTACTACTAGAATAGGATTAGTATTAAGATAATGGAATTCCCAAAACAAGAAATGAAATATATATATGAATTGCCGACCAAGAAGGGTTTTTCTTGGAACAGTTTGGTTGAAGAACATAAGAGAATTTTTAATCATGTAATATATATATATATATATATATATAATCTTTAAAGACCCGTTGTTGTTGTTTGATGATGAAGTTGTTCACGTCACCTCTTCTTCTTCTTTCTCTTTCTCTTTCTCTCACACACTCAGTGTGTGTATGTCTGTCTACTTCTTATGACCAAAACAAAAAGGAGTAGAACCACACAACCCAGTAAAGAAATACTAATTTGAGGCTTTCACAGTTAGTTTTTCATCACGTGGGTGGGTCATTTCCTCTGTCTAAATATTGAATAGAACCAAGACCTCCCATATAAGTTATGTAAAATAAAAATTCTGCCTCAAAAAACACTATATATAACATTAAGCTGTGATTGTGAACATTTTCAAAAAGATTAAAATCATGGACTACCCAGTACTAAGAAAGCTAGGAAAGGGTCCCAAGAAATATATGACGAGGGCAATAAGTTGGACAGTTTTTTTAAAATTTTGGTGCTACTTATCAATTAATTATATAAAGGTTTGACCAGTTCCAAGATGTAAACACAAATCAGCTTCAAATGGGTTTTTATTCTCTTTTAATTTCTTGACAAGACTGAAAAAATTTTCTGGGTTGCTTAGTATCTCTGCAACAGCGACATCTCCATTTGTTTTAGCTAAAAGGTAGGGCTAAGGACTTAAAAGAAGGAAAAAATAATCTGAGTATGAATACAAACATAAATGTTGTAGCCCACTTCATGTGAATGTTGGGTTCCTTTTGCTGTGTGACCCTCCGTCTATACTGCGGTCCTCTCCCACCAACTAATACCAGCACAAAATTTCTTTCCTTACTGTCAAATCTAGAAAGTTTTATTCATCAGCACCAAAAATTTACAGCTACGCCTACCAAGTTAAAAAGAAAAATGTAAATACGGAAGAAAGAGAAATATCAGAGAGAAAAAATCAATTGGGAAAGGGCTCAAGAAAGTGAAAAAGATTATCACATGAAGTCACTATACTATGGAAAAATGGAGGAATCAACTGTCAATAAAGTTTTGAAAACTTGTCAGTCCGAAAGAAGGAATTTAAGGGTATATAGCATATATTGCTTGTGCTAGAAGAGAACAAAGACTTGCCCTCCCCAAGTATACCAACTGCAGAGGTCAGCAGCAATGGGGGAGGGCACATGGAAGAGATCAAATCAACAACCCTTCATGACTTACTCTATGACGATAGAATCAAGAATCCTGCTGTTTTTCCGGTGTCTAAAAACTGAAATTATCATTTGAAATTTTCATGGACTATTATTATTCAGCACAAGAGTTTAATACTACTACCTCTTATCTCTATACCAGACAATCTACCAACAATCAAACAAAAATTAGTTACATAATAAAAAAAAAAGAGTTCATAGAGATGCTAAAAGACTCAAAAATAAAATAAAATAAAATAAACCCAATAAAATGAATGTATGGGAAAAAGAAAAGGATTAAAAAAATGAGGGATCTATGTGCAAGAAAGATGAAGAATGGCCAGAAAAAAAAAAATCTTCTTTTGTTGACTAGAGAGACAACCAAAATGAAATAAACCACTATAAACGTTATCATCAAAATCAATATCAAGATCAACCTTGGAGATTTAGAAGGGATTTAAAATGGAACACTGAGCTTTCTGTGGTCTTTATGTCCACAAATCTTTATGCGGTTTGGATTTTTCCAGATTGGACCACATTATCCAACCATGAAATTCACTATTATCTCATGCCTAGTTAGCATTGCTGCTCAAATTTCGGCAACCAGTTGTGAATCCCATCGATCAATATCACTGACCTTTTTAGCACACAATAAAAGATGCTCAGACTTCTGGCAACTTGTTTGGCAACTTGTTTCCATTTTAGAATACGAAAGACATCAGTGTTTATGCCAAATCATGGTATCAGTTTAAAGACAGCTTAGTGTCACAAATTACCATCGTCTAAAGGTGACTGGCACAGTAAATGGTGCATATGATAAGTCAATAAAGATAGAACACAAACTTCGTGAGAAAAATAACATTGATTGGTTTCAATTACATTTCTAGATTTCTAAGATCAAGGATCCGACAAACTCGTCTTACTCATAAAAATACAAAAATAAACCTAGCTACAGAATAATAGACATAATTGTTGTTGGTATTGGAGAATATAGAGATTACCATAGATAAAATAGGATACTTTTTCATTATATCGTATTCTACAGCTGAAAAACCAAAATGAGTAAATAAGGAAATAACACCTCGCAGTAGTATTTCACTAGTCTTGTTGATGTCTTACTCATCTCGTGTGCTCCACACCACTACCTCCAGATTCAACCACTGAACTTTTTGAGGGAGACTCCTCTGAACAAGCCCTCAGAACAGCTTCATTCTACAAAAAGATATGCATTCCTACTTCAGAAAACTAGAAAGATACTATAATAAGAAAAGAAAAGAGTTGCAATACCTAATAAACAAGAAAACAAGAATACACGTCAAAAAGCAAAGATTTCTGATAAAATACAGAAACCTAATAGTTCCGGGGATCAATCACTTGTAGCTTCACCTGCTTGCAGGAAAGTCTAATTTCATGGTTGTTAGGTTTCTGACTCCTTTACAGGTTCCAATCTTAACAAGTTTAGATGCTTATGTGTTTCCACTCTGACCCTACATCAGTCTCAGATCCAACTAAAGATATTAATTAACCTCCAAAAGTTTCCTAGTTAGGCCAATAGTACTACTTGCAAAGTATTACTATCCCAAGAATGTCACAACTCAAGTCTAGCAACACCAACAGTCAACCAACCACACCGTATCTGCTCTTGTTGCTCTAATAGAGACATCCTCAGCTGACGGTGGATATCTAGACTCATATTATATTTCATATAAGATCCTTACATATTTTAAATGTTGAATTGGGAGGTGTTAAAAGGAACCTCTTCTTTCTTGAGCTTAGGGGCACTAATTCTCATTCCTACTTAAATTGCTATTTATAGATGAGTGGAACTAGAAGTTTTTCTTGAATAATTAATCTTTGAACTATGAAATACAATTTTATTATTATTATTATTATTATTATTATTTGTCATAAGCAATTAGACTATTAATTTAGCAAAATTTATCACATTGAAGGTTAAGGATTTCTTGTAAGATTAGGAATGTAAAAGAATTGAGTGACCTCCTATGGGTAAGAAGTCTTCTAGATCAATCAGCACAAAAGGTTGACAAGCAAATGCTGCTACACCAAATTACTCAGTTCCTAAGAAATTACCTCTGAACCTCATCAGATAGCCTAAAACAAGAAAACCCCAACAAAGTTCCTTACTTCTCTAAGTATTAGAAATTAATGGCTAAATAAGCTACCAAATTCATTTAGAATTATCCTTTTCTTTCCTATTGATAAGTAGCCAATTGATACACAATTACACTTTATATTCTTTATTATTGACAAATGTCGTTATTGGAAAACATGGTTGACACAGAGGCGTCGACTGAAATGCATGTGAGATTTATTTTCTTTCGTCCTCATTCGTTAGTACACTAAATCTGAAGCGTTGCAACTTCAGAAATCTGGTTAGAGAAACCAAAGAGTTTGGGTTTACTACTAAAGTATCAACTACTTTAACAACATATGAAAATTAAACCAAACTTCATTATCCTTACAAATTAATATGTGCATGTTTGTGAGAGAGAGTTCAGAAACATTCAATGACAAATAAAATCAAAAAACACTTCCTAAATCTGCCCATAGAAATGGTTGATTAGTTATGAAAACCTAAAATGTAAAAATTGAAAGGTTACACCAATTAACTTGTTCAGCTACTTAATTAAAATTATTTTTTTTCCCTAGCCAGAGAATTTGTGGAATACAATAGCACACTCTCCAGGCATAGTATAACTAATTCTAGTGAAGTTAAATCTCTTATAATGAATTGAATGCATAAATTCTACTTGCATCACATAAAAAAAAACGTTCCATTAGGAATAATCGGGAATAGAAGAGCATGACTACAGCATAGTAGCCTCTAGTTTATCCTGCAATTCAAAGGTTAGACCCCCATTGTAACCAAGGATCACTCCATGATTTAAATACTCAATATTGATGACCATTTAATCTAAAACCATTCTCTAACAATATATATATCTGAAGCACCAAGGATTTCTCTTAATCTTAAAAGAATAACTTAGCAAAGCTAACAGTTAAATCCTAAAAACTATAATAATAATAATAATAAAAAAAAAGACAATCTCAGAAATAGAGGGATATGCTAATTATGCTCAGATATTACTTTCAGCTACAAGAACTTCAATAACCCTGATAGTTACCCAATCACGAGCAATTACAAAGAATCATTGAAAAAAAAAGCATAGAAGAAAGAAAACTGAAATGCCAAAACAGGGGAAAAAAAAAAAAAAAAAAGTACGGAAGTGGTACCTGCCAAACGCGGCGGAGACGCTTCTTGGCGTTGGCTTTGCGAGTGGTGGTGAGTTTTATTCTTTTCCAAACAAGTCCACCGGAGTCATGCTTCTTCACTATTTCCAGTACTCGAGTACCCCAAAATGCACCAAACGCCATCTCTGTAACTCTTCCTCCTTCGCTGATCTTAACGACTCAATAAATGTCTTCAGGTTTGCTAAATTCAACTTCTGTAAACGCCGGCGTCCCTAATGGACTAAACATACTTATACGGCCCAATTTCAGCCCATTTAATGTCTAACATGAAATAGGCCCAAATTCTTTAGACCCAATATGTTTGCATAACGGAAAAAGGATCCAATTACATGCTAAATTATTTTGGCCCAAAGTGATTATTTAATAATATATATATATATATATATATATATATATAATATATATATATTGGAAAAGAAATTTAGAATCAATCAAAATTTTTAAAGAGATTAAATTGAATAATTATTTTATTAATAATTATTAAACAACATAATTTATTTATAATTTTTAAAAATTATAAATTAGAAAATCTCAAAAATATATAATTTTTTAAAAAAAAGTATAATGAGACTATTTTTTCCTAACAATTTATTTTATTTTATTTCATATTTGAGCGGAAATCAGTGGGTAATTGGATTTGGAAATTAAAATTGAAATTGTCATCAATTGCCTCCTCGTACTTGTGACTTGTAGGTTGATCAATACAGTCGTGGCTTAATATGTCCCCCCGTTCCACCGTCCTTTCCAGTCTCCAGTCATCGTGCTGCAATTTTTGACTTTCGAGATCTCAAGAATTGCCATTCCCATTCAAATAATTATTATGTTTGGTTTAACACATATTTTTATATTTAAAAAATATCATCTTTAATACTTAAATATAAATAAATCAAGTCCCCATTTCCTCTTAAATCTCGTTTCCTTATATCTATTTGCCGACAAGAGTTAAAATTTAAAATTAGTTATAAAACTTACGCTAATTGCCATAGGTTGAACAAAGGTCTATAACTTACCTTCTATATTTAGTAATAATTTAGTTTCCTCTTATAGAAGATCAATCTGGCGATTTGGTTTTCGAAGTTCTACAAGCACTTCACTTTTTTTTTCCTTTTTATTAATAAAATAATCATAAATTAATAATATTGTTGAGTTTCTTTCCCGTACAATATGTGTATGTAATGTTTTGAGGTTAAATTAGGTAACATTATATGTAACTGACACTTGGTCACGTGAATGTACACATGATTCGTAACGTGTCTAAGTTTGGAGAATTTCACCGCCACAATTTCTGCTTAGTTGTTGGATTGTAGTGCGTAGGGTCTGCGTAGGCTTAGTCGTGTCTTTCTTCCTTGATCATGCAAGATCTTTTCACGTGGCATTTCCTGGAAGCATTCAGATCTTTTAATTTTACCATTTTATATTTTTATATTTTTATATTTTTTTACCACTATTATTAATTAATTAATTGTGCCATTCCAGCCTTATCGAATTGGGTTCCTATCTAACCTAACCCACGTAATACCTGCAACTTTTCTGCCAAGTCTTGAAATAAATACTCCTCTCCCCTATTATTATTATTATTATTATTATTATTATTATTATTATTATTGTTACTATATAAATAAAGCACTAGCAAACTACTATATATAGGTTCTATTATCATGGCTAAGCTACGAACGGTGCCCCCCGAGGATATGAAAAGAGACGATCTTTTAGTCGCGCACACCGGTGCACCTTCATAAAACAATTGATGGTGCCACGCTGTGTGCGACTGAACGATATTTCTCTTCTATTATTATTATTATTATTATTATTATTATTATTATTAGTATTAGTAATAATCACGACATATTGTTAATTAATCGCGAGTTTAATCCGTTTCTTTGTTTTCCTCGTTATATTATACCTATGATTTCTTGAAATCGTGAGGATATATATATCATTTCCGATAACCATTTAATCGATCTGTTGGTTGGTCGATCGATCATCATCAGTTACTTACTTACCTTTGATTCATTTGTTACTATATATATATATATTATATTATACATACACGGTAACGAATTTTCCCATTGCATCTCTCTCGGAAAATCATATATATATATATGTATGTATGTATATATTTGGGGTTCATCATGCATGTTAGATTTAGGGTGTGGGAAAGTAATTAACGACGTGCGTGCGTGCGTGCGTGCGTGCGTGCATGCATGCACATGTATGTTATACTTCTTGCAACTGGTGTCTCTGCATGGGTGGCTCCTTTTTATTATAACCAATGAAAATATCTTCTCATGCATGGAGGTTAAAAGATATCCTTATACATGGATCCAAGTGTTCTAAATCCTAAAGCAGTAATTCTGAGTTTTAATATATTTTGCTAGCTTATTTTTTTTTTGTATATATATTCCGATCAATCTTAATTTAAGTAGTTACTAGTTCAAAATTAATATATACATACATACATATATATATATATATATATATATTATATGTACATAATTTGTTACAAGATGGCGTCCGTACGTCTTGCATGAGGTGATTATTCTTGCTTTTTTTGATAATTGAGATTTAATAATTTGTTTCATATTTCCCTTCAATAATCTCCTCATCTTTTTTTTTTTCTTTTTTCTTTTACTCGTCCCTCGTTATATATATATATATATATATGGACGACATGGCTTTGGATCCATTTTTTGTGTAGTTACAAGGATGAAAGATGAGCTTATCCAACATGAAACTAGAAGATTGGCTAGATTTGCTTCTTGAGTATATATATTATCCGGTGCATATATATATATATATATATATATATATATATATATATATATATATATATATATGTGTGTGTGTGGTGTGTGTGTGTGGTGTGATTGAATTTGGCAATTCATATTTAATCTTTCCACTCTATTGTAGGAAATACTACATCTGATTTCTTTTAAATTGTAACATCTTTTTATTTTAACAAATATCTTTGATTAGTATCTTAATTATCCATCCAAAATATTTCATGCAAAACAAAAAGAAAAAAAAGAGGAAGAAGAAGATAATGTCAAGATGTAATAATTATCTTTAATTTGTTTCACTTTTACATACTTATTATTTGTATTTTATGCAAGTTGAGCTTTTTGGTTTAAATCCAAAAGAAGAATACAACTTGAGTTTCTCCACAACCTTGATTATTATTATTATTATTATTATTTATCTCATAATTATTACACGATATAAAAATAATGAACATTTTAATGTTTTATCGTGATTTATTTAAACCTTTTTGTCTTAATTCAATAAATATTTTAAATATCGATTAATAAAAAAAAAAATTGATTGGCGGACCAATTTATCCACGCTCTTGGGCTTGGATAGGTATTCCCACAAGCCCAATGGTTGATGCACTATGCCGCATAAATTATAACTTCTTTCTTCTTTTGTCCCTATTCCTTTTTTCCTATAAACTGCTACCCGACACAAAAATAATTGCCATTTAAGGTATTTGTTTGGATTAATGTTAAAAATGAAAAAAAAAAAAGAAAACAAAAAAGTAATTTTATTGAATTAAATTGTTCAATATTATTTTTAAAAAAAATAAATAAAGAATTTATAATCTGAACTAAATCAGTAAGTAATTCTTATAGTTTGCGTAGAATTAAAATTCAATCTTTAACTCAAAATTAAGATTGATTTTTTTTTAAAAAAAAATTGAGACTTTATTTATATATATTATATTTCAAAATTATAATGAAATTGAATTGAATTTTTTGAATGAAGAAAAAAATTAAGAAGATGAGTGTACAAATTTAATATAATTTTAAGGAAAACAAAATGAGGGGCGAAGGAAAAATGTACAAGTGTGTATGCATGCTGTAGGCAGCACAGAGTCAAAAGGGAAAGAAATGGCGAAGCGACACCTGCCCTTCTTCTACAACTTTCTCTCAGTACTACTATTATTATACAAACAAAGGCAACGTGAATTATGTAGAAAAGGAAGAACTTCTGATTTTGTGAATCATCTATTTGGGGTGGTGCTTTTGGGTTGTTTTGTTTCCGGTGATTATTGTGTTGCCCTGTTTTCTATTATGTTGTTTGATCCGTCTCTGTTTAATTTTCTGAATTGGGGTTCTGGATATGGTAGAAATTTCTGTTGTGTATGGGTTTATGGTTAGGTTGAATTTGAATCGAACTTTTGTTTCTTTGCCTGAATTCTGTGATAAGGTGTCGTGTATGGTTGTATACAGGTAGCCAAGTAGTAGTTTAAAAAGAAGAAAATGCTAGGAATCTTGAAGCAAAAAGTTGGTGTTGGGACAACAGATATGGTAACAAGAACTGCCTTTTCTTTTGGTTTGTTGATGAATTCCACTGATATAACTACAAGAATGTGAAAATTTCTGCTAAAGGTTGTGAATTGTGGTGTTTTTTTCTTCCTTTTCAGATTTTAAGCCCAACAGTATCAGCAATTCGGAGGTACTCTTCCATGTCTAAAAAGGTAGTCTTTGAAGTTCTATCTTACTGACAATGGCTGCATCCTTTTGGGATTCAGATGCTCATTTTTTGTAAAACTAGTCTTCCTAATGTTAAAGAATTCTAAGATCACAGATTATGGTGAGGGATTCAAGATTTTATATTTGTTCTTAATATATTTGTCTTAGATAAAAAACTAGTTACTATTTGCTGAAATCATAACTTTATGCAGATGATGGTTAGAGAGGCTCTGAACTCTGCCCTTGATGAGGAAATGGCTGCTGATTCCAGAGTTTTTTTGATGGGTGAAGAGGTATGGTGATAGGATGCTTAACTGCTTAAACATCAATGGAAATTTTTTATGAATTTGAACTGTTATCTTCTCATGCTCCTTTTCCATGATTCATTAGGTAGGAGAGTACCAAGGCGCTTACAAGGTTAGATTTGCTCCCTGACTTGTACCTGCTTTCAGATGACTTGTATTTTATCATTCTCTAAGTTTTCTTATACGTGCACTTCCCTAACTTATGATCCCTAAGCTTTCCTTTCTTTATAGGTTTCTAAAGGACTACTGCAGAAATATGGGCCAGAAAGGGTTGTTGATACTCCAATAACCGAGGTTCCTTTTTCCTGACTTTGCTATCTCGATTATCCTTTGATGCTCGGTATTTGATTATTTTTACTTGAGTTAATTTCGAATTAAGAGTCCTTAGATTCAAGCTTCATTAGTCTGTCTATCTCTGTGTATAATATGGCAAAGAAAAATGGAAATAGGAAGGAATGTGAGCAGGTTTAGTCAGTAAATTGAACCTTGTGATTTGAATTCTGAACAGCATCCAGAATAGCTTCTGAATACATGGTCATGAATTATAGTGCCTGACAGTTCATTAATCTCATTGCAGGCTGGATTTACTGGAATAGGTGTTGGTGCAGCCTATTATGGGCTTAGGCCTGTTGTTGAATTTATGACATTTAATTTTGCAATGCAGGTATGACATGCGTTCGGTTAGAAGATACCTTTTTGGTTTGATGTTCATGCTCTGATGTATTATGGAAGTTACCTTTTATTATGGATAGTGTATGTGAGCTAAACTAGAATTACCATTACAGGCAATGGATCAGATAATTAATTCTGCAGCAAAAACAAATTACATGTCTGCAGGCAACATAAGTGTGCCCATTGTTTTTAGAGGACCAAATGGCGCTGCTGCTGGGGTTGGTGCACAACATTCGCAGGTATTGCCTTTCCTGGTGCATCTCCATATCTTGTTGTAAAGCAAATATTTATTTCTCCCATGGCCTCAAGTACAACTCGAGGTGCTTCTGATACATAAAAAATGACAAAGATGGGAACTAATATGATAAAATTGGAATGCAATTTAACTATATATTTCCCACTTTTAATTTACCAAAATGAACAACCATCTTTTGTTGATTATCTGCAATTTATGGAGTGTTATGCTGCATGGTATGGTTCATGCCCTGGATTGAAAGTATTGGCCCCATATTCATCTGAAGATGCTCGTGGACTTCTGAAAGCTGCCATAAGAGATCCTGATCCAGTTGTTTTCCTTGAAAATGAATTGCTGTGAGTGTGCACCAATAACATCTCAAGGGACAATGTTATAGAATTCACGCATCAAGTTGCTTGTTTTGCATTTGATGCTGAAACCTGTGATGACATAGGTATGGTGAATCTTTCCCTGTATCAGAAGATGTTCTGGATTCCAGTTTCTGCCTCCCCATTGGAAAAGCTAAGGTTTGCTCCAGAATGTTCTTGTTTCTTTACCCTTTTTTTTTTTTTTTTTTTATTTCCTCTCCTCCTGCCTTGATATACCCTTGTCCTCGTTGATTTCTTTTTATCTCTTCTCAATTTACTCAACTAACAGATCGAAAGAGAAGGAAGAGATGTCACCATTACAGCCTTTTCAAAAATGGTTGGCTATGCTCTAAAGGTATTTTTACCACTTCCCATTCAATTTTACTAGTCCCTGTGTAGACTGATCTAGGAGTCATGAAATCCTTAGACAATCAAAGTGATGCCTCAACAGTTCTAGTCTTCAGGATGATGCTTACCAATCTTGGAAAATTCAAGCTGGTGATTTTGATATTGAAAACCAACTAAAATGGTTCATAGGTGTTTAAGTGTCTACTTTTAATTTTGGAGAAATTGTTGTGAACTACATTTCTATAGCATTCTCATATATATCCTCTAAAACTACGGGAACGGTTAGCCTAAACCACTTGTCTAAGTTTTGAGCTTACTTGAGAAATGTGACTTTCCCCTGCTTTTGTCTACGGTAGCCATGAAAAACAGACTCCCCTCTTTTGTGCACTGAATTTTTGGATTTCCAAATTGTTTCTGCGATGAAATTATCATTTCATAATCTTTGAATTGGTCTGTGGTTCAACCTGTCTAATGCATCTTTCAAATTTCATAGGCTGCAGAGATACTTGAAAAGGAAGAGATTAATGCTGAGGTTAGGAAAAGAATTGCCTGGATTTTGTAACTACTTGAAGTTCAACCTTCCCTTTCCTATATATGTAAAGGAGCTGACAGTTCAAACTGTTCCGATCCTTTTTAGGTCATAAACCTGCGATCAATTAGGCCTCTGGATACCTCTGCAATTAATGATTCAGTCCGGAAAACTAGCCGACTTGTGACCGTTGAAGAAGGATTTTCTCAGCATGGTGTTGGTGCTGAAATCTGGTCATCTTCTCTTCTCTTAGTCCATATATAGAGTTTATCAGTTTCTTAACTTAGATTTGCACAAGTAAACACTTTTCCAAGATACGGCATTTTTTCTAACAAATCATGTATCTTATATTTTCCCACTATGTTTCAAACAGTGCATCTGTTGTTGAGGAAAGTTTTCTTCATCTTGATTCCCCTGTCGAGAGGATTGCAGGTGCAGATGTCCCTATGCCTTACGCGGCTAATCTCGAGAGACTAGCTCTCCCACAGGTTTAATCATCATTCATTCTTGATTCCACAAGTCTACTTAACGATTTACTCATTTGACTGCTATAAATATGTATCTTCCCTGCTTTCCATTCACTGGATTTGCAGGTTGAGGATGTTGTTCGAGCAGCTAAGAGGGCATGCTACAGGTCTGTAGCCACAGCAGCCTACGCTTAAACTGCTTGACCTGTTAGGATATATATATATATATATATATCACAATATCTCGGAAGCTGCATATTTATTGCCAAGCTTGATTTCTCTGCTTGTTAGATTTGTTTTTTTGAATAAAACAGACATTGGTTTTGAGACAAAAACAAAACATTGCGGCAGAATTGAGGTGGAAGACTTCTGTCTGTGTTTATCTCTAGAAAACGCGGTGGTGTGTCTAATTATCCTATTCAGAATTGTTTTACTCTTGATGGAACATTTTTATAGTCTAGAAAGTTCATGATATGGAAGATCACTATTCACTACCCCTTTCTTTCCTAATATGGAAATATTAGCATAATCTAAGGTTGACTTTTTCTAATCCAAGAAATATCTGAACTTTCTCTTGATTGCAAAGTTTCTTTCTTTGTTTTTTTTGCTTTCGGGTCAAAGTCTATACTTCCTTTGGAAGATGACAGATGGCCTGAGATTAAGAATCGTCATTGCACACACTAAGATCCACAAAGTACAATATCATGAAGCATTAAAAAATATATATATACATATATTTAATTGAATTGCATGTGAGGACAAGATTTTGACCCATATTTACCGACGTAAAATGTAAAAAAACTGAATTTGGTAAATTTTCATTCAAATTGAAGAGAGAGAGAGAGAGAGAGAGAGAGAGAAATGGCGAAATGTCAAAAAAGGTAAAGTAAATATACAGAGAAACGGGTGGGGGTGGTGACGCCCACAGATGGAACCAACCAAGAAACAGACTTTTTCAAGAAATGGTTAAATTATAACCTAATCCTTTGACATACCAAAATTCCCAGCAAATTCGAGTGGGCTATTCAATCGAATGGAATAGTAAGAGGTAGTAAAAGCCAAAAGGGTTCTTGATTTGTGATTGCTTGAAAATACTAATCAGGTTTTTTTTTCCCATTTTTTTTAGGTAATATAATATATAGTTCCTCTGTTTTCTGTCTTTATTTTCACTCTGTTTTGACGAAACCTGAAAACTCAGAGAAAGTCTGTTATGGAGCCAATGCGGTGTTGAACGAAGACCGCGCTGATCGTTTGACCACTGACTATAACCTTTCTTTGCCTTCCATTTTCTCTTGCCAAATGGGTTTTCATTTCTGAATAAGATTCTTGAACCAAAATCAGATTTTTTTTTTTCTTCTCTCTCCCTCAGCCCAGACATAAATTGTTAATTTTTTTTGTACATACATAGTTTACACGTCTGCATCTTCGTCGAGTGTCCGCTTCGTGTATTTCTGGGCAAATTTTCCCTGTTTTCTTCTCATCCAATCTTATTGTACCATAAAGGGTTGATCGGCGGTGGCAATAAGGATGAAGACTTCTCTGAAGAAGCTGCGAGGAGCATTGAAACATGAAAGAAAAGATAGTAGGCATCGAAAGGCTTTATCTCATCTCGACGAACTCGATCAGGCTTCTCAGGTTCTTTCCGCCCTTCCCTGATCTTGTCGTCTTTCTCCTTATTCTTCTTCTTTTGGTATGTCCATTAAATATATACGGGAATTAATGCAAGAAATTTTAGAAAAATCAGATCCTTCCCGTGTTTGGTCAATGTGGATTGTTTTAAGCACAATTGCATCAAAGTATGGGTTCAATGACAGATTATCTTAAATTTAGAACCATTGGTTTATATGCATTTGGAGGTATTCTGTCTTTTAATCAAATTCTTCTGGCGAACTCTTCCATCCGTGAATCTGAAAAGTCTGGATAAGTGTAAATAGTTAAGCATTTTTATTTGGAGAAACTACACTGATTACCATGGTTGGTCTCACTTTAGCTGGTGGTGTGTAGAGGCAGTTATATTGTGGTGCATTTCTTGGATTTGTTGATGATCATAGAGGCAGTTGCAACTACCATGTGCAATCATCTTTGCTTCCTTCTTTTGCCATTTATATACTTCACTTGTCCTTTCTTGTTCCTGGTTGGATAATCAGTGCAATAATCCTAGCTTCCCATTAAGTCAGACATTAAAGCATGCTATAGAGTTGACTGCACGATTTGGATATCAAATAAACAAGTTGCTGATTTGCAAGGCACTGTAAGGCTGCATATGACATGTTCTTCATGAACATTGATGTATCCCTGTGCACTTGTTTCCACTTTTCCAATGACAATGCTAACTAGTTCCCTGTTTCCACTTTTCTCTA
Organism: Asclepias syriaca; assembly: GCA_027405835.1. Classification (NCBI taxonomy): domain Eukaryota; kingdom Viridiplantae; phylum Streptophyta; class Magnoliopsida; order Gentianales; family Apocynaceae; genus Asclepias; species Asclepias syriaca. Next base: position 20,303 of record JAPHNG010000114.1, read on the forward strand.
ATCTCATTTCTAATCCAGTCATCTTTTGACATCTTTTGAGGCCTATTTGAAAGGTCTATTCTTGTTTTTGCTGTAAAATTGCATGTTCTCATTTTCAGCATCTTTGTGAATGTTAATGATAATGATAAGGGAGCCTCCGATGTTCTGTCTACAAGGTTGCATGGTTCTGGTTTTTCATGCCATATTTACTTGGGATTTCAATTTTATATTTCTAATTCCATTCTAATTTGTTCAGGACATGATAGACATGAGAGACTGTTATGATAGATTACTTTCTGCTGCTGCCGCTACTGCAAATAGTGTTTACGGTAAATATCTGAATGTTTCCAAGTAAATTTACATGGCTGGAAAAATGCCCATATTTGCTGTTTATTGTGTTATAATTTTGTGGATCCTATGTACTTAAACTCTTGCATGTAGGATATCAAGTAACAAAGAAGTAAAGAGTCATTATCCTTGAAAATTGTTTATAATGTGCAATAACTGATTATGTTCTTTCCTTTGACTACATAACTTGGTAGTAATCCTTAATCTTATCTTTTCCAGATTATTATTATTCTCTTCCTACACTTTGTTCTCTTTTTATCTGTCTATACTGACTTGTACAGTTCCATAAAACTCACTAATCAAGTACATGTAATCTCAGAATTTTCAGAATCATTGGGAGAAATGGGTGACTGCCTTTTAGAGAAGACAGCATTGGCTGATGAAGAAGAAAGTGGTGAGAACTAACCTCCTTGTAATGTTTCCCTAATGTGTGAAGTTTATGTTTTGCCTGAAACTACAAAATTATGGACTTCCTCCATATTACAGATGTTGCTGTATGGACTTTTGGGGTTTCCCTATTATCTGGTTGTTGTGAACATAAAAACATCATATGATCCTTCTTAACGGGTTAATTTGTATGTTAAGAGAGTTTCTGGATCGGTACATATGATATTTGTCTTTTGGCATTACCAAAAAATGCAAATGCCCTTATGATTTTCCTTTAGAGCATAAACATGAATGAAACGTGCAGGTTATCTCCTAGAAATGTTTTCTCTAGAAGCTAATTTTCAAACTTCATAGCACTATGTGTCTGTTATGTTAATTTGTAGTATTATTCAGTTATAGTCTTGTTTGGCCTATCAAAAGAATGAACAGTTTATGTGGTTGTGCAGGTAAAGTATTGTTGATGCTTGGAAAGGTTCAGTTGGAACTTCAGAAGCTTCTTGATGGCTATGTAAGGACTCCATTAATATGTGATATCATATTAAAGTTATTGTTTGTGTATCTATCTAACAAACATATTTTTCTTTGTTAGCGATCTCATATATTCCAGACTATTACAATTCCATCAGAGTCTCTTCTTCATGAACTCCGCATAGTCGAGGTGTGTAGTTTATTTGGTAGCTGCTGCTTCCCAATTTAGAGTGTGAATATTAGATATCTGTGATATGAGAACTGCAATCAAGATATTTTTAAAGCTGCTTGTTATTTTCCATCTATGTTTTTATTTTTTTTTTATGGGAGACATCTCATGTTCCAAGCTTTCAATTTCTGCTTAAGTCATGGGTTTCTTGCTTCTCTCTGCAGGAGATGAAGAGGGGTTGTGATGCCAAAAGGTTCGAACCTGTCCATCTACATTGTTTATTCTCTGCTAATGTTATACCAACATACATCTCTTGATGCAGTGTTCTTACCCATTGATCTTTTGATTTACAGAGAAACATATGACCTTATTAGGAAGTCGAGAGAGAAAGGGAGATTGAGAAGTAGCAAGGTGGAGTGTTTTTCTTCTCATCAGCTGCAAGAAGCTCGTGATGAATATGACGAGGAGACAAACGCTTTTGTATTTCGAATGAAGTCTCTGAGGCAAGGACAATCCCATAGTTTTCTAACCCAGGCAGCTCGACATCATGCTGCTCAGGTCTTATTCTGGAAATTGTTGCTCTATGAACCCATGTTTTTGTGTTGAATGATGATTATTAACCTGCTGTGTTTTATTCTTGTGACCAGTTAGCTTTCTTCAGAAAATCACTCAAATCTCTTGAAGCAATTGAACCATATGTCAAGATTGTTGCTGAAGCGCAACATATTGACTACCATTTTAGTGGACTTGAAGATGATGATGGTGATGATATGGATGATGACTCTGAAGATGACTCTGAATCACAGGATGAGAGTGAGTTGAGTTTTGACTATGGACAAAATGTGAAGGGACGAGACGTTTCTGAATCAAGCAATTCAATGGAGGTGAGCGTTTAAGTTTTATGACATTATAACGAGGTACTAATATCCGGTCAATAATGAGACAGATATGTGTGACAAATGACTTATGTTTTCCATATTAAGGATAAAATAGTAAGTAAATTTTGGATTATCCTAAAAGGATTCTTTAAAGGATTATCCAAACTATCCTAGATAGCTTCACTGTAAGGCATAATTATTAGCTGGGTTGTAAGGCATAATTTGAATGCTTAAACATTTTGTCTTACTGCCATAGGACACTCGACAATCGAATATCTGATTTAGCAGTTCATAATGGTAGAATTTCACTGAAATACGATACTTTCTGCAGTTGGATAATTCTGATGTCTCATTTCCTCAAGTTGTCTCGACGGATGCATCGAAGGTAAACTGTTTTACAGCTTTGAGAAAGCCCCAAAACTATTTTCCATTGTTTCAGTACTTTTTTTTAGTTTTTATTATCGTCTTCCCTTTACCTGTTGGCCAGTGCCCCTGCAACTCAACTCATGCAACAACAAATAAGGGATTAGTTGACCTTCTGATTACTCTCTTGGAATTAAACATCCTAGTATAGTATCAAGAAGAATAATGTATGCTAAATTTTTGGAAAAGAAATCCCAACTGAACACAAACCCTCCTGCGAAATTTTTAATAAGCTCGATTGACATGTAAACAGGGTCTTTTACTATGATATCATGTTAAAACCAAGGCCATATATGGATTACAGGAAAAAAGCAATACATTGGTCTTATTTGTCTAAGCTTGATCTGTAATTGTCAATTATCAGGAATATGACTAACTAGCTACAATCCTACTTGCAACTGTTGAGATATAGTGGAATGTTCCGGTATTTTTATTTCCTTATTGTGTATATTTTGCAGGGATCACTAGACAGAAGTTCAAGTGCAAGTTCTTTTGCATTCTTCAAAGATATTCGGGGAATGAGCAGATCAGGGCCACTCTCACCTAACAAGAAATTTGATCCTGCTGAGCGACTTGCACAAATGCGATCACCCTCACAAAAATTCAGTTCATATGTACTTCCCACTCCTAAGGATACAAAGGCTCCAGCATCTGCAAATGATGATGCAGTTCCGCGAAATTATAGACTTTCTAGCCTGAATACGCCTAATATGTGGCATTCATCCCCTTTGCAGAGGAACAAGTATGAAAAGATTGTGGATAACTTCTCTGAACCCATAACAGTAAGAACACAGTCAGTGCTCAAAGAAAGTAATGACAACAGAAAATTCAGTAGGTTTTCCAATCCAGTAACGGAAGGTCTCTCCCCGCCAAGACAAGATCCCCGAGGTTCATCTGACTACAAAAAGATAAGACGGCAAGCATTTTCCGGTCCATTGACAGCCGAACCATGGCCATACAAGCCCAATTTATCTTCCAGTGGTCCTATTACGGGTGGTTATCCTCGCCCATTCTCTGGGCCTATCTTGCGCAATCCAATGACGAGACCAGCATCTGCTCCTAAATTATCTTCACGTCTCAGCAATAGTTTTGTGTCTTCGCCCAAAATAAGTGAGCTTCATGAACTTCCTAGGCCACCATCTCATTTGGCAGTACCTCCACATCGTGTGGTTCATTCTGGACCGTTAGTGTCTGCAAGTTCACTTTCTGGCGCAAACAAAACAGTTATGCCAACAGCATTATCAGCACTGCCAGTGCCTTCTAAGGTTATTTCTCGTAGCTATTCCATCCCAGCCAGAAGTCAAATGGAAGCAACACCACATGTACCTGCACCCCTGGAAACTCCAGATAGCATGAAGATGGCTGAAGAAATTTCTACCCCTTCTTCTTAGGTTCTCAAGGCAGTGCAGTACGAGGTAACTGATAACTGTTCATTGTATTCCTTAAGATTTCGAAGATTCTGAACCATGTGGATATTATGAGATTGTTTGGTATTTTAGAAGTTGCTCTAGTTGTTAGAACTGTGCTATATATATATATATATATATGCTAATACTGTTCTTCCTGTGCTGGATTAAGTCAGTAATGTTAGCATGCCTATGTTTTTACAGGTCAAGATTTAGCTTGGTAAAACATCGTTCGTGGATTTAACTTATATCTTCAAGTTCTGGGGAGAGGAGCTACATTAACTTCAACTCACCTGGTAAAGGAAAAAACCAAAAAAAAAAATGTAAATATGCTGCTTCTCATTCCTTCCCCAAATCTAATTCTGCTAGTAGTACTTAGTTTCAGATTAGTTTTATGTACATAGCTTACCATTTTTGCTTTTATTCATCTGAGCAATCTTGTGTCTCAGTCTACCTTGTGACTGATAATACTCTGTTCATTATCTTATAAGGATTGATATATATATATATATATATATATATATATATTTATATACTCAGACTATCTTTTTTGACTCTATTTGGAATCTGACATAGTGCCAAGGGGATAAAACATCTATTCTGATGCCTGTTTGTTTCTTAAATCACTATTTATTATATT
>JAPHNG010000115.1:0-58308 GCA_027405835.1 Asclepias syriaca
GAAGAGTAGTACGATTTGCCGCTGAAGAAAAAATGAGGACGACATTAATGAGCACACACACACAGATACAATTGTTTCGCTGAAAATGGTAAATTTTACCTGATTTTTCCCTTTCGATATGTTTTTTTGGGTTAAAAAAAAAAAAAGAGCTCCGACGTGCTCACGATTTCGTCCGTAATCGGAGAATTGGTATGGACTCTATCCTACCTGCGAAGCACTGAATTCATCCTCGCTCAGTTGCACCAGCCGGGAATCGAACCCGGGTCGGGTACTATTCTACCACTAGACCACTGGTGCTGTACATCCTTTTTATATATGCAAATTTATAAATCAGAATCCATAATATAATTTTTTTTTCTTCAAAAACTATTTTCGTGACCATGATTTTATTATTTATAAGTTATATACAGACTAAGAACATAAAGCACCAGTGGTCTAGTGGTAGAATAGTACCCTGCCACGGTACAGACCCGGGTTCGATTCCCGGCTGGTGCAATTGAGCGAGGATGAATTTCAGTGCCTACGGGTAGGATTAGGGTCCATACCAATTCTCCGATTACGGACGAAATTCAGGCGCATCGGAGCTCTTCTTTTTTTTTCCACAATCCAAAAAACATCGTCGGTGCTGCAATGGTGGAGAGATTTTTCCCTGTCGCCCAAACTGACTTTCACTCTCCGAATGAAGCAGATTCCCTAATTCTTCTCTCTGGACCTCCCTCGTCGTATGTTGCCTTTCTCTTTCTATTTTTCTATATGAATATCTATGTGCTCATTAATGTCCTCCTTTTTTACTTCTTCAGCGGCAAATCGTCACTACTTTTCCAGTATGCCTTTAACGCCGCCATGGATGGCAACCGTGAGCTGGTCTTCATCTGTAACCGCCGCAAGTTAGAGATCAATCCTCCATACTTAGCTCAGGCACTGCTCCAACTTCTTCAATTAAGCTTTATTTTTCCCTCTTTTCTATTTTCCAGTACATTTTCGTTCTTTATTTTAGGAGCTGAATCCAAATTTCCTCTCAGGGCATTGATCCGTCTTCTCAAGTTTTTCAACGTATACATTTGAAGTAAGATTAAAAAAAAAACCAAAATTTTCAGGCTATTTCTTTTATTTTACTCACAGGAAGGGAAAACATAAAAGAAGTTGTAACACATGGTCTATCTGTGTGTATGCTTGAATTGAAGGTATTTGGACGATGATGAAGGAATCAAGAATTATTTTGCTGCATTTCATCTTCATGATACTTTTCCTGTTTCAGTTATTATTGATGATTTTGGGGATTTCTTTGATGAAAGGTACAAACACTATTTAGTAGAGCACCAACTCACTTGAATTCTTTCTCATTCTTTTAAGATAACCAAAGCTATCAAAATTTTAGTTTAGCAATTTTATAAGATTTGCACTTTCTCGAAGGAATTGCCAAGAGAGGTACAGCAGCTCTCGTGGGAAAGACCTGGCAATGGTTAGAATACTGGCTCTTAGTCATAATGCTATTGCTCATGCCAAGTAAGGCTATTGTTAATTTGTGGTAATTTAATCCAATTCATCAATCTAATCTAACTAGTTATCATTTGCTTCATTAATTGCTTTTATCTATCCAACTAACAATGGATCATCTTCTTGACAGTGAATCAGGGCCATGTAGGCTTTTGCTCTCCGACACACATCATGGAGACTCCCCTAGATTGCTATACATATATAAGAGATGGGTTTCCTCTATTTACACGATCAAAGGTCTCCTCTTCCACAGATTATATATTTGATTCAAGACGATTGATTCCTTGGCTTTACTGTGTATTCAAATTGCAGTATGTTGGATACTAACATATCTCATTCTTTCTATTCTAGGCAATGGCTTTGGATCATTTCTCCTTAGGAACAGCTATCACTCGGGATCCCCAGTATCACAGGGCAAAAGAATAGCTAAGTACTCTACAGCTCTTCAGTATTTAGTCTTGGAAGCCATTACAAAAGATGAAGAAGAGTAATTAGATGTGTGTATGATTGTAATACTCATCCGGCATATTCAGATGATCTGTCTGGCATGGCATCTAGCATTTGTATTCTGGTTACCTTGTTTATATATTAGACTTGCCAGTTCTTGTTATTGTAGGAAAGATCTCAAGTCTTCATTAAAATACAAGAAAGTTTGAACTAGTGAAGTGGAATATGATATATATATATATACACACACACTGTGCAATAGATATATGCCAATTAGTTGTGGCTTAAAGTAAAAAGCATAATGCTCCTAGACATATACTGACTGTACATGGCAGATATTCTACTAGTACACCCCTTTTTGATACTCGGGCTCACAAAATTCACCACCAAGATCATCGCAGGCCTCTCCTGGGAAGACCCTACAAGATCATCAAAAAAAGAAAAAGTGAGAAAGATTTAGCACAAATTTATGATCAGTTCTACCAGTTAGAACCCAAATGTAGCACAAGTAAGTGATCTAGATAATCGGATTAACTTACGTCTTAGAGCTGTTGTATTCCAGATACTCTCTATCGACCTTTTCTGAAGCAGACTCTGGTGTTTTCTTATTCACTTCTGCTTTTACCTTGGCTTCAGGATACATCTGAACATCACAAGCTTCCCCTCCAATTGTCTCACAGGCTTCCGCTGGGAAAACACTGAAAAACCAGGAAGTCAAATGTTGTTATTACAAAATCACAGCAATCAGAATGATGGATGATCCTATGAACAAACAAGGTACAGAAGCAATCTAATTGATTTTGTCTTACGAGGTGGTCATGGAGTTATAGTCAACTTCTGTTGTTTCTTGTGGCACTGCATCTAAGGTTGCTTTAATAGGCTTATAAACCAGAGAAATCCGTGGAGAGGAAACTGGCCTCAAAGCAGAAACCAATTTCTTTGTTGGAGCAACAAAGGTTACAGATGCTGGTACAAAGATTAGAGCTCCCTGCATTATGCTAATATGTGATTCTGCGAACAAACAAAGGAAGAAAGAAATGTTCTTGGACACTGTTTTCTAGGTAAGTTTTCAATTTATTGTAGTTGGAGTTTGTTTTTAGAAGAAGAAGAGATAAAGATTGGCAGATATTTTCTTATACTTTGCATATTTGGATAAGGTATGGTGTTTATTGATGCATGACCTCTTTGAAATTTCTCGTGAATTATTATTTTCCCCTTTTGATAGGACACATATCCATCCTCTCCTGTTTAAAGATTTGTCAAATCCTGACTTGTGATAGTAGCCAGCAAGTATGTATATGGTCCCTCCTCAGATGCATACCTAAACAATACATACCTAAACAATACATACATATACATATACATATACATATACATATATATATATATATATATATATTATATATATATTATTGCACATCTAAACTTGTGCACAATATTTTTGGAACCCCACGTCCCAGTGGGAGTGCCAGAGCCAAAGCCAAAGCCAAAGCCTTTTTTTCACCTAATCTTCTATCAACTAAAGGTATGTGTATTCATTTGTTGGCGTGATCCAAGGAGTAGTGTGTAAAATGTCCAGTGTCTGAGGACCGACAAAACCATTCATTCTGAAAAGCCTTTTGCTTTCTTTATGGTATTTTATTGGCGCTGGTGGGAGTCGGTAAAAACATGCCAATTTTTTGCCAGCTTTGGGTTGGTCTTTGGACCCAGACTGATCCCTCCCACATGAGGCTTTTTCAACACACATCCAAATGAGGCTTTTTCAAACTCCACATCCAAAACTAGTCAATTAGATATACAAAATAACCACAAAATATGACGAACCCTTAAAAATGTACACCCAAAAAGACAATTTTTATGATAAAAGAGTAAAGAAAAAGAATGATCATATCTTTCACCATAATTACACCATAAAAGCAGATTAATGCAGCTGTCTTGCACAATTGAGTTTTCTAATCATAGAAATTGTTCATTTCTTCAACTCTCTAAAGTCACTTTGGAATCTAAAAAAATAAAAAACCATATCAAATTACCAAAAAAAAAACCAAGAAATTGAGGCAGAGCAAAATTGGTTGCTCCTACGGCAACTTAGTATGTAAAAGGTAGCCGTTGGAACAACCAATAGCTCTCCCTTCTTCTTCTTCTTCTTCTTCTTTTTCCACCTACAAATATCAAAAAAACAACAAAATTTTTCCATATTCTTGAATGGAAGATTTCTGTAAAAACAGACATACATATACATACATACATACATACAGTTCAGAAACTATTTAACTGAGTGAGCATAGAAACCAGTTCATCACTAGAAGGACGGTCAGCAGGCAAATCAGAAAGGCAGACAACAGCAATTCTGATCGCCATTAACATTTCATCTTCTTCAACCTCTTCCCCAATTATGCTCTTATCTAAAGCTTCCCGAGCTTCTCCTGCCTGCTGCAAATGTCTCAGCCACTGCCCTAAACTTCCTCCGGTGGAAGATTCCCCAAAAAATGGATCCACCGGACTTTTTCCGGTTAACAGAACTCCCAATATTACCCCAAAGCTGTAGACATCACTCTTATCCGTGTACCTACTGCAACAAATTTCCATAAATTACAGAATACATTAATAGTAAGACAAACCAATTATGCCCTAATTTACCTGCAATTCTGGAAAGACTCGGGAGCATTGTAGCCGGAAGCAGCTGCTCTATCGAAATTAGACACAATTTTAGCCAATCCACAATCGGCTAATCTGGGTTCAAAATCTGTATCCAGCATGACATTAGAAAGTTTCAAATTATAGTGCAGGATTCGAGGATTACAATTAAAATGAAGATATTGCAGTCCCTTAACAATCCCAATAGCTATTCTAAGACGAAATTCCCAGTTTATTTCAATCATATTATCTCTAACTTTAGCCATTGCATCTTCTAAACTTCCTGCAGGAACATAATCATAGACCAAACAAAACCTTTGAGATTCTCGAATGTAAGCTCTTAGGCTCATTAAATTCCTGTGTCTTAATCCGGCAAGTGTTTCGAGTTCTTGCTGTACTCTTCTCTTCACTGACTTACTCTGTGTTTCGGGAGATCCAGATTCGAATGGTTCGAGTCTTTTGACTGCGATAGTTAAGCCATTGTCAAGAACTGTTTTGTAGTATTTCCCATTAGGGCTTGATCCGAGCAACTGGGTATCGTTTGAAAGTGCTAATTGCAGAGTTTTTGCAGGAATTTTTGGGGAGAAAATAACAGGGCCTTTGAGAATTGGTGTCCGATTGACGTACCTGACGAACCAACGAACTAGTAGAGCAAATAGAAGGGAAAATATCAATCCGGTAATGATTCCAAACAAAATGCTCAAAACAATCCTCTGAAATCTAGCCTTCAAATCTGGCGACTTGTTACTGTATAACTGAGAAGATGAAGATGATGGCAATGGGGAATCCTTAACTGGTTTTTCTTGACCTAAAACATGGCTGATTTCTATGCAGCAAATGAGGAAGAACACAAATGGCTTCAAGGCTTCACTTTTGCCACAATGGTATCTGCAGATTCTCTTCTCCTCCATAAAAGCTCACAGCTTTGTGTTATTATCTATGAATGCAAGAAGGTCAGAGAACTAAACCGCCATTATTGGGCAAGACATAGACTAAAACTTGAAGCATTTCTCCAAGAAAAGACTCATTCTTCTTCACATATTATTTTTCAAGAAAACAAAAAGGAATAATTCTTCGTATTTCTGAAGCAGAGAGAAGAAAAGAAATGAACCAATAGGAAGTTATCACGCTTGAAATGAACTAATCATCAAGCACCAGAGAGAGAATCCAGAAAAAAAGATGCCTAAAGCAATTGAACTTGGAAAATAGTCAAATACAGGAAAAAAAGAAACAGAGGAATGTCTTCAGAACAAAAAAAAAAAAAAAACTTCTCAGAGAAGGCAGCAAGAATCTTGTCATGACAGAGCCCAAATATTGTATTCCAAAAAATAAAGAAATCAGACTCAAAATCTCCGCAAAAGATTCGGTCTTTACCAAAGAACCAAACTTAGAAACTCTTACTGAGTTTGAAATTTCTCCAGAAAAAAAAAATGCCAACTTTAGAGTCCCAAATACAGAAACAGCATTTTCCTATACAACCCAGTACAAAATTAACCAAAAGTGTAGAAAAGGGAAAAAGATTTGTTTCAGAAAAAAGAAAAAAAAAACAAGAACACTATTACAGCTACAAGGCCACCATTTTTAGTTTGAAGTTCCCCCAACCCAGCTTACTTCCAAATGAGAAGAGAAAACTGGTAGTAGTATCAAGTAATAATAATAGTAGTAGTAGTAGTAGTAGGTAAAGAATGATTCTTTTTTTCTTTCTGGTAAATAAAATAGGTAAAGAATGATTCAGAAGTAAGAACTACATGTAGCAGCGTAGTATACAGTGAACTTCTCTCTCTCCCCTCCCAATACACAATAAAAAAATATTTAAAAACCTTGGCTTTATCACGTACAACCTTTAACACATCATCACCTAGTACACACACAAAAAGCAATATAATAATTATATTATTGTATTGTCGTACTTTAAAAAAAGAGTGAAGTATTTAAGATTTTTTAATCAGGAAAAAAAAAGTATGGGAGCGGAATCTCAAGATTAAATTTTGGGATTAAAGATTAGTCCTTTATCCCTCGTGTGTGTGTGTGTTCATCGTTTCTGATTCCCGCCCACAAGGCCAGAGCGTGGTGGGTATTGGGAGCACTGCTAGCGAGTGTCGCTGTCTTAAAGCCGAAAGTGAAACATCGGACCGTGTGCTTGAAGGAAGGACAGGATGATCTGCACCGTCGGCTTTGTCCAGATAGAAATTGGGCCCTTGATCTGGAGATGCCGAAATTTCTTTCTTTTTTTTCAAAAAAAAAAAAAAAAATGGCAGGCAGCAGCCAGTAACGTCTAATCCAAGTAGGCTGCTGCTTGCTGCTTCTCCCAGTGTTCTGTTGGTTAAAGTTTCTTCCCAATAATTTGCGATAATATATAATACTAAGTTATGAATTCAAGGTTAAAGAAAAATAAGAAAAAAGAAGCCACCTTTGAGTTTTATATATATATATATATATATACAGAAGGAAAGGAGCAAAATTTTCTTCCATTTTTTTTTTATTCTACTAAGAAAAACTATAATGCAAAGAAGGTTATACAGTGCAGCAAAGCTTTTCCATTCCAACAGAAATATGAATGTACAAACACACACAACAGCCAACCAACCTGCCCACCACAGAGTTATATATATATATATATATATATATATATGATGTTAAAGAAAGAAAGACAAATTGATATTACAATACCCCCCAAAAACCAACCCTAAAACCAAAAGCTTCCAGCAATACTCATCCATCATCATCAATCCCTTCTTGCTACTTATATATATATATATATATATCCTCCTTTCTTTCTTCCTTCAATAAATACACAATTTTGCATCACCCAGAAAAGAAAAAATTGAAAGACATGTCATCCTATCTGCAACCTCATCAACCCAAATGTGTGATGAACCTCGTACAAGAAAGGATTGGACAAGATATCTTCAAATCTACAATAAGATAATTACAGGACACTGGAACATATAAGGCGATCGGAACATCTTTGGTGACTTGTTATCCAGTTGAATCAGATAGCATAGCAAGGACTTCATTATCCTCAAAATTCGATTCTACTGCAAGCTGAAACGGGGTCTTACCTTCACCGTTTCTTGCGTGAGGATCAGCTCCCCTGCACATCCATCAAGAACGGATTTGGTAAAAATGGCCGGCTGCCAACCATCAAGAACGGACTTTGTAAACCATATTAAGAGGATAGCAATAGAAGATTACCTCGTAAGCAAAAGTTTAGCAAATGCAGCTTTTCCTCGCAAAATACAACGATGTAGTGGCACCTGACCTCGTGCGTCTAGTGCATTTATATTTGCACCATACTGCAGAAGAAGTTCCAGCATTCCAATGTCTGCACTCTCACAAGCAACATGAAGTAGAGAGCAAACATCAATGTCCTCAATTGCATGTCCTTCACTATTATTTGCTACATTTGAAGTACTCGAGGATTTTGTCATTGTGTCGGCCTCTAAGAAGCCGGAGTTATGATCCGAGCCACTCTGCTCTTGCAACAGCATTACTTTGGCAAGGGTTAGGGAAGAATTATAGGTTGCTTGATCATAAACAGCATTCACATCGGCATCAGAGCAAACAATTAGGCGGTAAACAGATTTCTTGTCATTAATTCGAACTGCTTCCCACATCTGTTGTGCCACTGAACGACTATCCCTAAACTTCCTAACAAATATTTTATCCGCATACTGCAAAAGTAAGAAACAAAGATATGAAGTCAAATTCAATAGATTAGTTAATGGCATACATCACACAAGACTTGGATTCTGAATGTGAAGTACTCTTTTTGCAAGAAATTACGTGTTTGAAAAACAGAATAATGAATACCTTTGCATGGATAAATTTCTCTTTTGTTGAGATGGAATCGGCAGGACTTGGCTTGCTAATGTATGTTACTTGCAGTTTATCAGATTTGTAAAACCTTCGTAGAGAAATAATCGAGTATTAGACGGCAGAATTGAAAATAAAAATAGCATCAGCAGGTGAAGAAAATTAATGTTAGGAAGCTAAATGAATACCCAGTTGGACCAAGATCAAATTGGAAGCTGCCTCTAGACTGCAATAAATCCTCCCAAATTGAGTTTGCAAACGCGTTGCCCAAAGATTGAAACAAAGTTAAAACCGAAGGCTCCCATACTTTCACATCAAGAGTCAACGATCTCACCTTCAACAGTAATGATAAGTAAGAAATGAAACTGCATTTTATCCAAATTTTTGTAAAGATAACAAATGACGATATCGAAAATTTTGTGCACAATAAAGAGCATACCTTGGATATGTGCACACCAAGATTACGATGAACACCGGAACACTCAATACAGACAAGAACACCAAGATTTAAGGATGCCCAATCGGGTTCAGAGGCACCACAATCAGCACATTTATCATTTCCACAAACTTTTCGCAACACATCAATTGGCTTCTCGTTTTTCGCACAGGATCGCAGTTGCTGTGAGTTTCTAATTGCTCGTTCAAAATGTGATGAGGCAAGCCTCTCGCATGTGTAATCCTCAACTGCCGCATGATCAAAATCAGTACTCTCAAATGAGCTACTCTCACTAGCTGAGCGATGGTGACCACTACCCATGGGACTAGCAGGCAAACACTGAAAAACAACGACAACAGTTAGAATATGATAAGAGGCCAACAAAATGATAAAATTAATAGATTACCCTCTCGGGAGCCTGAGAACTCAGTAATGAGGCAATGACTCCTGTTATTTTCTCAATCCAGTCCATTTGATCCAGGGCACTCTCTGCCTGCACAACAAAAAAATTGGAAATCAATCTTACACAAAAAAAGCACTAATATGAACTTTCACTGTTCAACATGGAAACTATTATACATAATTCAGATTTAGATACTTAGTAAATCTTTAATTCTTGGAGCAAGATTCAGGTAGTTTTACCTGTAAAGTATAGTTCTTTGTTGGTGATATAATTCTGAAGCAAAACCTCAGATCTGACTGATCAGCATCAACTTTTATTGTCGAAGTCAACAGGTTCACAGTGTGATGAGCAACAGATTTCTCATCATGTACCCCTCCACCATGATAATGAGAAGAAAGCCACCGACTAAGTAAACCAGAACCAAGCTCAGAACTATTCCTCTGACCAGAAAGTTGACTGCTAGAGCCCTAAGAATGTAGATTTAAATATTTTCAGATAAAAAGTATATTACTCCCTGGATCCTAATTTCTTCCAGAATGCACTTACAGATGGCTTGCCGCTGCTTTGTTTGCGATAATAATACAACATTCCTCGACTATCAAGAACAAAAAACCTTCTTTTCCAATCACCTCTTAAGTTTGATGATCGCTTCGAAAGATAACCTTGTCTAATGGTTTGAACCTGAAACACAGTAAACCAATTATATATAAATTAATAACAAAAAGTGACCAGTGAACTGAGAAATATTTGCCACTCCTGCAGTGAAGTTCTAACCTTTCCCTTGGATGCAGATTGCATGACTGCCTCGATCATTTTGTGTGAACTTCTACCAATGGTTTGTATGCCATCCCCATTAGGAGAACCATTTGAACCATTTGATGACCATCTGATTTCCCGATCAATCTGTCTTTTGTATTCTTGCATTCTTTCATTTAGAGCAGCCTGCTCATAGTTTGAACGTTCCCGTGACTGTTGTGCATATGTCAAAACCTGTGAAATACATGCAGTAATTGGAAAATATTTGTGGTCAATTGCTAGGAAAATATGTACTACAACATTGAACACACCCAAGAAATAAAACTAATTATATGCATCCACATATAACCTTAGAAATGAAAAAGAAGAACTTATTGTGTATACTGTATATTGAAGGAATGATGAAATGGAGGAGAGAAACTAGTTTATATCGAAAAGCTCTCTATTTTGAATCCCTAGAAACATTCCTCAAAGTGTTTGATGCCCATTTGAGTGGAATGATTATCTAGTTTAAGACCCAAAAAAAAAAAAAAAACTTATTTAGAAAAGGAAATTGAGAGTCAAAGGAATATGAGAAAAACCTGGTTGATGTATGGCTCCATCTGATGCAACAACTCATATCCCTACAAGAATAAAAATGAACAAAATTGAAAGCAAGGATATACCAAAACCGATAGAAGGGTAGACCGAGAAATTACCAACCTGTTTGAAGTAACGGAGATGAGCATCCATTGTACCACTAACTGCTTCCAAGAATTCAAACCTCTTTTTTGCTTCAACATTGGAAAGGGTAGTTACCTGCACATTGAGCATTAAATTACAAAGGATCAGAAATTATGAGAATGTTGCACCCACATTCTGAGTCAGAAATAATGGTAATGGTTGATGAGGCAGCATACCAGATTGAAGCGAGCCTGCTCAAAAGTTGAGCGTGCACTATGAAGTTCCTGAATATACATAAGAAATTGTATTAGCACCTCAATCACAAATAATTAATATAACACTGGTATGTTTCATTTGTGCATGGTTGAGTTTATTTCTTTAGATTCTTAGAGCACCCATACCTCCTCCAAAATAGTAGCTACATCACTCTTTGCGCCTTTCCTTAGTGATAGAAACTTTTCTCTAGCCTGCAGCAATTAACGTTTGTAAAATTTCTATCGTAAACAAATTGAACCCATCACCTTATATAGCATGTAAAGGCATATTGCAGTTTTAAGCTGATATTTGATCTAAGATTATTCGTAGGAGAATTAAATCATCCTCATAAACTCATGGTCTAAATGCAAACATGAGTGGAAGACAAAGGCTTCAATGACCTGATCGTAAAGAAGGCTCGCCTTGTCAAAACGTTTCCTTGCTTCCTGCATTTGTAGAAACCAAAAATCCCATATGAAATAAATCATCAAAACCCAATCTAAGTGAAATCAAAAAAAAAAATTGAAAATGAAAATAATAAAGTTGACTTCTCTAATCAAATCCAATATGAATTTGCCTCAAGAATTGAAATTCTAAAAATGTGCATCAAACAGATATAAGAAGTAAAGAAGATTATTATATCATGACAACTCTGAACAAAAATATAAACAAAAGCACAACATTGCTAGCATATCATTGCATTTTCCATTTGGGAAGGGAGTGGGATTGAGGGAGGGAAGAGTCTGACTAGGTGTTGTTATGATATGCTCCACAATATGCAAATTGAGTTGTATATATTCTCCACCATCCACATGAACCCATGAAATGTCTTAATGCTGCAAAGCTCATGGTGAATAAGATAGATGTAAGGAGTAGATGCCAACAAAAGAAAGGCATTACTCCAGTGCAGCAGAAAGAAAACTCATAACTATTTAGTACTCCACGTGAACGTAACAAGATTACAGCAGTCAGAAATATATATATATATATATATATATATATATATATATATTCATCCTTATCATCATAGCACATCAAGCAAAAAACGACTCATCAATTCCAGAAATCAAGCGTGCATACAGAAAACGAGAAAAGTATCTTATAAGGAGAATAGGAATTTAGTACCTTGACATCATGTAAATCTATATTAACAAAATGCAGCAACCGATCATTTAGCATGTGTTCTACCTGAAAGGACCAAAACAAAAGGCAAGAATTATTAAGGAACAACCAGCATGAATTACAAAAGTCCTATATTTTCCTGTTCTCTTGTATTTGTATTTTTATCCAAAAGTTTGCAATAAAAAATAAATTGAAGACCCCAAACCATTCTCCAGCTCACTTCCAACATATGAAAAGGAATCGACATAAAAATATGAAATCCTTAACAGAGTATCTGGATGCCCTCTATCTCTCTCCATTTTTAATAAACAAATATCCTAAAAATTCTTTAAAATAGTTAAAAATTTTCAAATCTAAAATCCCCACATATGTCTCAACTACAACTTAACTATAAATGAATAAATATTCCTAATTTCAATTTTGCATATTCACCATAGAATTAACCATACTTTTAACTATTATATTAAATCTAACATATGAAATCCACATATCATCAAATCATACATCAACTCAACAGACAGTACATATTATCTAGATGCCTCTTTCCTTCAATTTAAAATGTACTCAAAATACTTTAGCAATATAGTGAAACAAAGCCTTCCTATTTCATTTTTCTTTTTCTGGTTCTCACCCCCACAAAAGTGTAGGCCTAACCAATAATCTTTTCTGCACAGATCCTAAGATGAGTTAATTGATTAAAGCAAGCACCTGAGAGCGGAGGACTTCCTTGTATGTACCAATTTCCCTTAATGCAATAGTGAATTTTGTCATAACAGGCCCTGGAAAAGCATAAATTTCAGTAACAAGAGACTATCATCATAAATATATCTAAGTGAAGATCCATAATGTAAAGGAAAAAAGACTAAATAAAATCTTTTAACACCCCCAAATCTTCTTTTACACTGTTGTTTAGATAAGGAAGAGAGAGAGAGACAATCTAATTTGTGCCAAAAGAGTCTCTTCAGGCAAAAAAACACGAAGATACTTTGAAAAGAAGAAAGAATGTCACTCCAACATAGTTTAACTTAATTGTGTGGAGATGGATCGTATAGAACAATATCTACAATGGAAAATCAATCTTGAGGTGATCATATGTGTAACTTACCTCCAAAAGCAACACTTATGGGATCATTATGGCCCCCACCAAAACTTTCAAGGGCACTTGCAAAAGCAATGTCCCCATCATATGCCTCTCCAAGTCCTTCACTGCAATTTTAAAGAGAATGTTGATTTGAGAGATAAATGCCCCAACAAGAATTGTTCCCCAAACATTTCAGGAAAGTAAAACATACACACACAAAGGGCAAGCTCCAAATGAACTAGAAGATTTAGTCCATGACACAAAAGGCTTAGAAAGATATGGACACTACACCAAAAAACTGCAGATTCAAATTCCGGATTAATGAGAGCCTATATTGTTCAAATATTCACAAAATGATTGCACTATTATTTATTATCCCTATATGTGTAATTTTAAGAGCAATCATATTCCATTAGTCTTAAAACAGTGGCAGAACCAAATGAAGATTGAACAGGAGACATCTATCATTAGTTTGGATTTCATGGTGAGAATTTAATGAACATATTATATTTGGTCAAGCAAGCAAAAGCTGAAAGGGAGAAAAAAAAATAAAGTGCACTTACGTGTATTTCCGACATCCTTTGTAGAATCTCAAACACCTTTCTCTCAAAGATTCAGCACCTTCCTCCAATGATTGTATCTAAATCAATGCAACAGAGGAAGGAGAAAGGTAAACTAAATTACTCTAGAAAGATGTCACAAAAACATATTTAATACAAGGATTGAAATGCGTATCTATTAAAAGAATTATAATGCTCCCTACAATTAGCTTGTGAACTGAATGAAAGTCCAGAAGCTACATGAATAAGAGAAAATGAGAGGAATATGTTCAAGACACTGTTATATCTGAATGTAACAATATATACTTTGCATAGACCAAGGAAAAAGAAGAACCATTGATTGAAATGTGCCCAAACTTTTGCAATGTGCAATATTGAAGTTCGAAGTTCTAAAGACAAGCAGGATCAGTTCCAGTTAAACTATCAAATTTATGCACTCAGCACATGTTAACTGTAAAATTCAACTAAAAGAGAGATTTAATATACCTGCATAAAGTTCATACTTTTTTGGAGTTTGAAAACCAAACAGAAACTATTGATTTCCTTTTAGACAAGGTGTAAAATCTCAAAAAAAAAAAAAACTGTCCTTGCATAATTAATACTTGCATAATTAAGATTCAAGATTCACAGTGTCAAGTTTAGACAATTAGCTATAAAATCTGAAGCCAGAATGTTCGGACTAGAAAACCTAGTAAGAAGAGAGAATAAGAAGCAAATATTTCCACAAAGTGCACATCTGTAGCCATAGAATATCAGGATCCAAGAATCAGAAAAGGGGAATGCTTTCAACAAAACTAAAAGAATTCTAACTAGCCATTTTACCTGTAAATGAAATACAGAATGAAGGGAGGGAGTTGGGCTTAAAAAAGAAGAATTACTTGGCAAATGTGCAACTCCAAAGACACTTGGCTAGTAGTGCACAGAGCTATTATATAAGCATAAGGTAGAAATATAAAACACAGAATCGACCTGCTTGCGGAACATTGGAGAGTCATCGAGCTTGGTGAAATGCATGTTTGCAGCCACGCCAAATTTCCCCGGACAGCCAGCCAGCCTCCCTCCTAATTGCTTATATGGTTCCTCCCGGCAAGTTGAAGCAATTCTTGATTACCATTACATTGATACAGAAACAATACATATAAAAATAAGCAAAATGCACTCGATCTTGGCTACTCCAATGCCACAAAAACCTCAAGAAGATCTCTCATTCCGGGTCCTCCGATCTCAAATTAGTATCAAGAAAAGAAAAAAGAACAACAGGGAACCACCTTAAGGGGATATAATATTATAAAATACTTGTCCAAATGTAAGGAGGCGAAGAAAATTAAAAAAAAAAAAAAAAAGATAAAAAAGAAAAGCAGGGCAGTAAACTAATTAGGTTGATTAGAGAAGACGGGTGGGAAAGAAAGAAAGAAAGAAAGAAAGAAAAGAGCTTTGGAAGAAGTAAAGTGTAAAGCGAAGTGATTTATGTTGGTTCAAAACCCCAGACCACAATAGAAGGTATCAAAGAAACCCCTGTAAGAGAGAGAAACCCTAGAAGAGAAGGGACAATTGGACATGGAAGATGATGGGGTGCGATGGGAGAGAGAGGGAAGGAGGGAGAATGAAAAAAAAAAAAAAACTTACAATTATTCTTGGGAATTGAATGAGGTAAAAAGAATATCAATCAAAAATAATAATTTGGGGGCTTCAAAGAAAACAAAGATGATATCTTTATTTCCTCCTCCTCTTTTAGGATGGTAAACAAACAAGACAAGAAGTAGTACCAGTATATTAGCTTGCAAAAATTGCAGTAATAATCAAGAAACAAGAAAAGAAGTTTTTTTTTTTTTTTCTTTTCTTTTAGCTATGGTGGAGTAATGAGTAATATACCATTACCACAGTGGTTTTTGTTACTGCTCTCTAATCAGAGAAAATCAAGAAACTGATAGAAAAAAAAATTTCTTTTTTGAAGGAAATGTTGTGAGAGATGGACAGACAAGAGACAGACACACTTTTATTAAAGACAACTCTTTAATCACCCCTTTTCTTTTTCTCTCTCTCCACTCCTCTCCCTCCTCTCTCTCCACTCTTCTCCCTCGTCTAACCTTTGTTTTTCTTACTTTCCTATTTTCTCTATTCTATCCATTATGTTATGTATGTATATATATATACTCACTGTCCTCTTTTCTTTTCTTTTCTTTTCTTTTTCTTTTTTTGGTTTTTTTGTTTTTTTCACACCCCAGATCATATGGCTGACAGCAACTGTCCTCTTTTCTTCTTTTTTTCTGTAATAATTTAATAATTTATTTATTGAAATTTTGGGACCATAATTTACTTTTCCAATATAAATATACCTTAAAATCACTATTTATCCATCTAAAATACCTCTTATTATTTTAATTTTATTGTTAAAAAAAATGAAAAAGGAGAAAAAGGGGTTAATGGTGAGCAGCTTTTTGAATTTTAAAAGAGACAAATGCAGAGGAGCCCGTAATCACAGCTTACCCTAAAAAGAGAAAATATTTGCACATAAAAATATTATATTTCTCGGATTGTAGAGAACATTTTCTAACTGTCCTTACATTCTTGACTACATTTCATTATACTTTACAGTTAAAAGTACAGTAAAAAATTTTAAATTAAGTGTTTAAAAATTTCTTAATTAATCGATGTGGGAATCTTATTTACAATATTTTCATTAATTGGCAGTATTTTTTTTTTTTTTTATGAGTGGGAAGGCAGTGGAAAGGCAGACAAAGTTCTATTCTATGTTCATATTATTATTATTAATATATTTGCTTTTGTAAATTGGAAATAGATTAATGAGAGTAATGATGAAGCTCTTAAGGTTTTTTCTTTTTTTACTTAATTATTGTACTGAAATCTTCCTATTAATTATTTCATCAACTACATCTTTATTTTTTTATTATTATTATGATAATTTTGTGAATGTTAAGGTTTTACACTTATAGTGAGAACTTTGTTAGAATAAATACAAATGGAATATGAGATATTTAAATAATTTATTATAAATTGCTGATCAAATCTAATGGAAGGCGGGAATGAGTGTCATTGTAGTTTTTGATCTCTCTGCGTTTTTTTTTCAGACGGTTAAGAAATTCTCGTGTAGGAGAAACAAATTTGATACCTGCAAGAAACACCATGGATAAAAGGAGTAAAATCACTGGCTTAAGATATCCAGCTTCAACTTCAAAGGCGTTTGCTTCATTGTTTCCATTACTATCACCATGTTCGTCTTCTTGTTGTTGTTGTCCCCTCCC
The DNA here is from genome assembly GCA_027405835.1 of Asclepias syriaca. NCBI lineage: Eukaryota > Viridiplantae > Streptophyta > Magnoliopsida > Gentianales > Apocynaceae > Asclepias > Asclepias syriaca. The sequence continues at coordinate 16,937 of JAPHNG010000115.1, forward strand.
AGAAATTGGAGGGAAGAAGCGCCAATTTCGAAGTCCGCGCAAAGACAGAGACGAAAGCCATGCCCAAATCAATGATTTCTCGAGGAAGACTTGGAAAATCCTGCAGACCAATTCCATGATCAGTAAAGATGTTAAGGACGAAGTTAATTTTGACATTAAGGTACTGTTAATTTTGTTTATCTTCTCCCTGCAACTTAGGTATAGAAAATAAGGGTTAGGGTCTTTTTACAATGTAATAAGAGTGAGTTAATTTAGTGTTTGTGTGTTTTTTCCATAATCAGTTAAGAGGAAAAAGGGCCCATTCAATTTGTTCTGGGGAAGCTTTCGGCATTAATTTATGAAAAAAGGGGATGATCGTTGTCATTATTGCTTGCTAAATCAAGAAAATTAAGCCCAAAAAATCTGATAAATAGAATTAATGAGAGAATGGGGCATATGAAAGATGGATAAAGAAGATAAGTAATGCATTATTTTATTTCTTTTGCTTTAATTGTATAATTGAAGAAGTACCAGTTTTAGTTTCCTGATATGCATATTTCTCTTGGACTGTTGCAGAAGAAGGCGGAGGAAGAAGATGGATTTAGCAGAATACCTGCATTAAGACGTGGTTCTAGCTCATGCTCTGCTCTTCCTAATCTCATAACTGATCCTGTTGCTGCACAAAATACACAAGAAACTAACAAGAACATTAAGGCATCTCTAGAAGATTCTGCAGCAGTTATCTCTCCGAGATTGAAATCCATATTGAAAAGGACGTCCAATGGACAGAACCATACCAGAGGAACAGAGTCTGTAAAACAGGCCAGCTTTGGAGGTCTAGCTTGTAATAAAGATTTCCATAAGACCAAGAATATAGAAAATGCAGCTAAAAAACATGTCAGGTTTGATAAATCATGTAAGGATGACAGTAACCGGATTCCAAAGAATCATCAAGGTTGGAAATGCACTGCAAAAAGAAACATAAGAAGGAAGCAAATGCAAAAATCTTCAGAAACTGTGGCAGCTCTGAGCCAGCTTGCGAGGTTGATTACTGATATGGAGCAAGGGAAAAAATGAAGATTCTGAAAAAGCTTCGAACTATTATGAGTCCAAGTGCAAGATTTTCAGCTCAGCAAATAACAAATAGCAAATAGCATCCACCCCACTGGGAAGACTTGCTGAAGAAACTCTGGAACAAGAGAATTGGTACGTTTTTTAGGATGCTTCTGATTGACCTCCATTGATAAGAGGAGATTGTGACCTTTAAAGCAAATTGCATATTCCCTACTTGCTTTCCTATTTCTTACTCGTGCTCACACTAAAGACGAAACATGCCTTTTTGGAAGTAGTTGTTTGTCCCTCTTTTCATGTGCTTTTTCTTGCAGTATTCTCCCTTCCCTGCTTAGGAAATTTAAGAATATTGAAACCCCCTATTCAGTTTTGTGTTCCCAGATGCGAATTATCAAGCCCTTGTGTTACTCTTGTCAGATTTACTACCGTAGAAGAACTTAGTGCCCATGGCATAGAATCTTACAGAGGATAAGGCATGTATTCCTTGTCAAGCCAAATAAAGCCAAAGAAGCTATGAATATTTTAATTTTGGCTTCAAAATGTGCACTTAATGTAAAGTGCAGATTAGAGGCTATGACAGGATGCCCTGCACCATTATTACACTTCCCATCCCATATGGATAAAAACATTATGTTTAACCTTTTTTCTTTACATTTTTGTTAGTTTAATAATCCCAAAGGTTACTTCACTATTATAAAGTAACATTTCCATCCAACAGTGTTTATCTTTATAACAACAGCCAAACAAAGGCTGATCTCTGCCAAGAATCAATTACAAGTATTAAACTACCAGCCATAGCCCTTGCCAAGGAACAAATGGCATAAATTTTTTAGTATTATCAACTCCTAAAACTGTAATAAATTAACAAGTAATCAAAAACTCAGCAGCTACACATATTCATTCTTAAATACCTGTATATAATCATCTTTTATGCCTGTGGAGGTGAAAAAAAAAAATTCCTAAGGAGAAAATTATATAGATACAAAGAATATATACCTCAACATCAATAAACCTGCTTTAATCAATTTATTCAGCCTCTGCAGACAATTCCAATATATCTTGACACTAAAATCATCTGAAGGCTGCTCTCACTATAACTTATCAGCAATTCTTCCCAATGCATCTGCAAGTTTATTAAGAACTGAAATCAAGCTATTCACATTGTCCTTCCTCTGCTCCCTTTCCAACTGCAGGTGAATGTTCTGAGACTCAAGTTGGGAGCTCAATAATCTGCCATTCCGTTCCAAGACTTCAACCAACTCTGCCTGTACATTTCTTGTGTCATCTTCCTCGTCTAACTTTTCTCGCTTTCTTTTCTTTCCTTCTTGATTTCTTTCTGTCTCTGGGTTCATGGTGGCTTGTCTCTCATAACTTGTGCCTGCTAGAAAAAATCCATCTTAACAAGACTACACCTCAAGTTATATAGAATTCTCTCCTTCCGACAGCAATTACCAAACTAAGTTGGAATTTGTTTTTTAAGTTGAAAAACAAAGAGATGTGTACCTGCAGCAGGCTGTTCTTGAGTGAATGGTTGATACTGCTTCTCTAGAAAAACAGAAAATCAGAATGGAAAATCATCAAATGATTCAAGAAATCCCAGAATATTTTGATGTTCCATATCAAGAGAACCAAAGAACTAAACTCAAAATTGGAGGACCAAGAACCAATCATATTATTAGAAGAAGAAAAGACAGTAGAGGTGGAAAAGTAACGTAGAATGACTACTTGTGCTATACTTCAGTAGCCAAAATGCAAAATAGTAGGCGGCATGGATTAGAAAAATTATGCATCATCTCTTCCTTAACCAAACCTTTTCTCTTTTTTCCATCTTTTTAATTGCAGGATTAAGAGATCAAGAAACAACTTCTTTCAATTTGGAGATTAGAAGACTAATTTAAGGTATCTGTATCTAATCCGGTACAAGAGAAGGAAAACAGGGAAGGCAAAGCAGAAATTGAATCCTTGAAGAAATTGCAGAATTGCATCCTAAAATTACAGAGACCCCCTCAAACAAGTTAAGTTTTGACGCGTGATTGTGAATGCCTCGTGCAACGTAAATATAGTCAAGAAACACCCTGTACCAGGAAGGAAGAAATGATAAAGTTACCTGAAATCGGAACCGGAGCCGGAATAGAAGTCGCCGGAGTCTCTTTTCCCTTATCCGGGCTTGCAACAACCTCCTCCTTAACCGACTGCTCAAAATCAGAGAACAACCCATCATCAGCGGCGGCGCTCCTTCCACTATCAAAAACGGGTTCAACCTCCGCGTCGGGTTCTGCGTCGTCAACAGTATCTGAGGCAACAACGGCCGAAGCAGGTGTCAAGGCCAACGCCAAACCTTCGATTGCCTCCTCGCTTCCACCACCGCCGTCGAGAATATCATAAACCTCTCTGTCAAAAAAACCCGGTAGCTTCCTTTCCCTACGCAAATCATTTCTCATAACCCAAAAAGAGTCAGTTTCTTCCCTTATTTGTGACTCCCACTCTTTGATCTTCTTATAATCCCCAGCCAAATTACTCCACCTCTTACGGCACTGAACAGGACCACGGTTAACACCGTGCCTCTTACAATACGAAGAAACGGAAGCCCATTTCGGCTCGACCTGAGCGGTACCGAAAGCAAGGCCGGCAGTGCGTCCTCTACGGACGCGATTCTCAGCCACCTTTTTCCCTTGTATTAGAACGAGAATTTCTTGCCTTGTCCAGCGAGGTAGCCTGGGAACTTTAGCAGAGTCATAGGGAACTTTAGCAGAGTCATCGGGGACGTCGAAGGGAGGTTGACGTCCGTTAACGGCGGCTGGAGAAGAGTCGGGTGGAACGTCAACGGGTGCTGGAGCAAGGCTCAATTGCTCAAACGCCATGTGGCAAGAAAGTAAGAGTTTTTATTGGCTAAACAAAAAGATGTTTATGTACAGCCACGTGACTAAAGTAGGAAAGTGTAACGGCGTTATTGCAAGAAAAAAAAAAATGAACGGAACGGTTAGACTTTGGAGGTCGTGAAGGGTTAGAAGGGGACTGAATCAGAGGGCCTTTTTTTTTTATTATTGATTAAAGCCTTTGTCCTTTAGGAGCAGAAGAAAATGGGAAATGCCCAAAAACTCCTAACATTTGAAAGGATTTTTTTCTTTGGACTAATTAGTACCACTAAACAAGTAAGTAATAATAGTTTCTTTATTTATCCTTTTTGTTATGTGATTATGATAAATTTTCATTTTTACTATTAAAATTTGATGATCCCAAAATGCCCTTCCTTTTCTTTGAATCTTATTTCAATTTAAGAGGGGCTTTTTTGACATTTTGTAGGTTTAAGGATAGGGGAGGTGGGGAGGGGTTAGATGTGGGGTCATTATTCTTGTATTCTTATGGCAAGAATTTTGAGTAATCAAAAGATTGTTGTTTGTGGCATTAATTCTATTATATTTTGATAACATAATTGGAGGTTACTTTCCAAGTTTAAAGATTTGACTGATTAATGTTTGTTTTAGGACACCTTTTCCTTTCTCTCTCTTTTTTTTTTTTAATTAAAAAAAAATATTTTAAATTTCTATTAAAGTAGAATAGTAATTACTATTTAAGATGTCATTTTCCGGTTAAGTATTCATGTTTGTTTCTTTCCGCGTTTTAGTTGGCAAATTTTTCAAAAAATTAATTCAATCATACTTAATAATTTCCTTTTACAATTAAAACATACTTTTTTCTTTTACCTTATTTCTTTACTTGTATATCCATATTTTTTGTTCTAACCTGTGACCTTAAAGCATCATCTAGTTAATTTTTTAAAAAATAAATTAAATTAAATTAAATTAAATTTTTTCATAATATCCGTGCTCAAAAAGTGTATTACTAGGAAAGATTAAAGAAAACTTATCCTAAGACCAACAATCCCTTTGATATTTTATTTTTATTTTAGTGCAAGTATAATAATACGTTTGCTTCGATGAAACATTTAGGATAAGTCTAATCTTGGGGTGGGACATCTGGCAAATGTTCGGTTTCAGTTCCTGAATATCAGAGTGCGGAAATACTACCAGTCCAATCTCTATAATTGAAACTTACTTCTAGATTTAGATTTTCTATAATAAAATTTTAAAAGTAAAAATACAGAGATAAATATTAAAGAAAATATATATGCATTAAATATTATAAAGAAATGCGGTGAAGAATAAATTGTGGAGATTTAGGCTAATTTATTAGAATAATCCTCAAAAGAAAAGTATCATATCTTAAACGAACGGTTCAAAATTTAACCAATCAAAGGGGTTGAGGTTTTTAAGAAAGAAGGAAATAAGAAGAAAAAAAAAAAGGGTGGGAAGGAAAGAAAGAACTTGTTGAAATTAGATTGATAGGGGCACTTATCCTAGCCAACCATACACCCCAAAAAGAAAGGTGTTGAAATATTGTCCACTTTTGTTCTCCACCTTTCATATCTTTAGAAGGGGAAGGAGGGAGAGAGAGGGAATCATTAGGCATCCAAAAATCTTAATGCTTAATGCTTAATGCTTATTAAATGGTCCCTCCATTAAGGAAAGAGAGAAGGAAAAAAAGGGGCCACTCTTCCACTTTTATTAGGAATTAGAGGATGAATTAGTGCACGATTGCCCTCCTAAGAAGTAATTTACCTCATTATGGTCATTTCTTCTCTCATACCAGTAATGTTATGTTACTGAAATTTTTGAAATTGCTTCTCTTCTAATCTCAAATCTCAATCAAAACAAACACCACAATTATTGGATTAAATAATCCTAAAACGGAACCTTACAAATATATCCTTCCACCTCCTACCCCCCTACCCTCCATGGGCATGGAAGGATGGGGTCAAGAAAGAGAGTGAGAGAGAGAGTAGGAAGAAGGTCATCATATCATTCATTTATTTATCTATGATGTGTGGCCTTCCAACCTTTGGTCCTAATACTAGAAAATGTCATGTCCATCCCTATTTTATTCCTCCATTCCCACATTACTAGCACATTTTTACTTCTTCTTTTCCTTTCATAGGCTTTCACTAAGCATCCCAAACTACTAATACTGCTACTAATTAATTTAGGGTTAGACTTTTTATCAAGTAAGATGGACCAATCACATGTCATACAACCAAAACAAAACTCACCAATTTCAACCTTTTTTTAATAAGAAAAACAAACAAGTTCTTTCTTCCATCAAGGTGAATAAGCTTTAAGTGGTGCAAGTCTATTACTAAACTCTTGAATGTTAGACTCTGATACCACTTGTTGGGTCCATACTTCATTAGATTGGACTCTTACTTACCTAACACCTATTAAAGAAATTAATTTCTTATCTTTACTTTTGTCCTAGGAATATTATGCGGAAATCTCTCTTTTTTCACTTTCTTTGAGTATGTATACAACCCCTATAAATTTTATGGGGAAGAAATTTCTTCCAACCTTACCCCTTAAGTTAACTAAGCATCAAGTGTACCTATACATATAAATCCAAAATTGCATCAGTTGCTAAGCTGCATCATATAAGAGTAACATATTCGCTTTTACGGTAGTTTGCTGTGGCTGCTGTTTAACTTTATAATCATAAGCACCAATGACGCTATCCAGCTGACAACCATAATCATATGTGATTTCCTAGAATTTTCAAACACAGATGTCGTTTCTTATGTATTGGAGATTGCTTTTGAAACAAAAGGATCAAAATATCAGAGGACAATGTTGAAATTTCTTCCATTTACCTATGCCTTACCAATTCTATACACACAACTCATCAAGTACTTGTGCGAGCATTTTTTATAAATCCTCATCTTATATTTTCACTTGGTTTTAATTCATGAAACAAAAGCTTTCCTTACCATATTCCGTATAGATATATATATATACACATATTGTAGATATCTGGGGCGTATACAGAAACATGTACCTGAATGGAGCTATACTTTCTGAAGCAAATAGAACAATTCAAGCAACTCTGGGATCCAGGTGTGCACTTAAGATATAAAAAGATACAAAAGAAAATCACTAACACCTGGATACTTCCACTAAAAAGCTACGTATATCGTTTCTATCCTAGCCCACAAAAAAGTTGAATGGAAAGCTTCTTGGATGACTAATAAAGAATAATACTCCAGGAGTGTTTTTCAGAACCAAACACTGAAACAGATTCAATGCTGGAAATAAATAAATCAGCAAATAGGATCAGATAAATTTACAAATGAAGGAAAATGTGTTGCCCTCTTGCAATAATATGAGTGCCATGGTATTCAAATAATGCATCATCTACTAGTATGCTGATCAATTAAAAGTTCTCTGTATTGAATCTAAGCTCCACAAGAAAGTTGAATGATGTATGCTTCATTCCTCATGCAAGTACATCCACTCAATCAATTAAAAGAAACTACATGATAGCAAACCAATAATGAAATATGGAATATGTTGGACAACTAAATTGTTTACCAAGTACACCAAAATGTTGGGCAATAAGCTGGAAAACAACTCACCTTGTATAGAGCCTTTACGTCAAGAAGTCTTCACATGCTCCTCACTGCAACCATTCTCGAGCTATGCAGCTGAAAGGAAATCGAAAAGAAAATAAACAGTATGAGATGGAACTACTTATGTAAAGTCCTTCGAATAAATAATTGGAGAATCACCAGTGTCTATGGCCAAGATGATGGACGGTAGAAAAGCAGCTTCAAAGATCAGAAACTTCTAGCAGAAGAATTGTTATTTTCTTCTAATGAAACTTCAATCATAAGGTGATTACATATAAGCAAGACAGTACGAACTAAAATCTTGAAACTGCTGGGCTATACAGTTGTTAAGAAAGAACCAGGGAATTAGTACTAACACAGAGACGAAAATCTGGAAATGTGGCACGCTAAGGTTAACCAGCTTTAGCAATAAATATATCTTGCATCCTATGAGTCCACCCAAAAGAAAAGGAAAAAAAAAATCAGAAATTAAATGATTCTATTATTAAACTAAACACTACCAATTAGCTCCATTTTGCTTATTAATCATTCTGCTGTTAATCCTTTTTACATAGTTTGTATACACCACTATAAGGTCCTGAGCTTCTGATAGCAGGGATAAAGGTGGCTTGAGAGTGATGGAACCCTATAACAAAGATCAAGACAAAAAAAAAAAAAGAAAAAGAAAATTCTCACTTACATTGGTTATCACCATCCCATGCATTTTCTACCGTAATGGAAAAAGCCAAAGAAATTCCAAACAGGTACTCCCTTTGGTCCACAATATATATATATATATATATATATATATATATATATAATATATATATATTATTTTTTAGCCATTTGCATGCACATTAAGGTTCATGAAAACAATTGAATTTATATTATAAATTTCCATATATAGTTATATACCCTTATTAAATGATCTTCTCTATCCAGATTAATCATTCCTAATATCTCTCTTTTTTGTTTTTCAGAAGCATCAAGGTAATAAATAGGGATAAGATGGAAAAAGCTAATGATTGATGCACTGAATATATAAACAACCATTTATTTTGAACCAAAACAAAATGGCTAAAGGTTGTCTATTTTTGGACCGAGGGAGTGAATAGCCAAGAAAACAACAAAGAGGAACTAGGACCTAAAGACTTCCTGCCTGCAGGAAAAACTTCATGAGCAGCTTCCCAAGTTAACCATTTTTAACAAATAAAAGGAAAGAAACCCAGTGTAGCAATTATGCAGACTTGAGCTGAGTGAGGATCTGTCAGCCTTCGACTACTTCTTCCTTGGTTCCACTCACCCTATGCATGCATATTTTTCTTTCACCTTCTTTTCTTCAACTTACTTGGTCTTGTTATCTCACACTTGGCAACCAATTAGTAGAGATTGATGAGGATACTCTCTAATATTCATTGTTACATGCAAGAGGTTTCTTTTTGGATAAATGCCTGAGAAGGAAATTAGCTAAATTTATACACGTGTAAAACATCACACACCAGTATCGTTGTGAGCAAGAATGGGAATAAATTAACAAAAGTTACATGCAAGCATGAGGAATTTGTAATAACTAATGCAGATTGCAATAAGAAGTTAACACTGGCAGTATTGACAGAAACATAACTTGAAGAAAAACTACATGTATTCTAAGCATTTAAATACCTAGCATGGAAGAATGTTAATTATGTTTTGCAATAAAGGCTGAAAAGTAGTGGAAGATATAAATTGCTGCTTTATTAACTAGTTACCTAGACTAGCATGTTAAGGGGTAAGGTTTGGTCATCATTCAGCTGTCTCAGATAACTATGCACGAAAGATGCTTTACACGACTCAAGATAGTGTTTATATTCAGACAGTTCATTCCTTTTGTGCATAAAACTCCCATATATTTTCAAACTAAAATATCCATCGAGAATACCAAATGCATAACAAAAGATTATTTACATCAGGTCAAAGTTGTGTTTATAAAGTGAAAAGTTCATTCATGAAACTCCACTATCTTTAATCTTTTCAAAGCTTAAGCGTCCGAGAAGTTGTATGCAGTCATGATTTAGCAAGGGAAAAATGTTTGTTTCGAACTCATGCTCTATAATTTATACTGTTTCCAGATCTGAGGTCATTTGATTTTAAAGTTATCAAAGCATCTTTAACTCTGCATCTATGAGATTCTCCCCCAGTAATAACTGATTCGCTAAATGCTAAATGTCATTGTAGGATTGGCATTATCATATCCCTCAACAACATTTTCCTTTTCCAGTCGTACCATTTTCCAGTAAGCGCCATAGCGGTCTTGTAATACTATTCAATTGCCTGCTGCAATTCGACAGCATCTCCCCATCCGTCAAAGATTGGTCAGATTCCATGCAAATCTGCTGCAAAATTTGTTTAAATAATTATCTTTCCCATATACATAAGAAAAATGAAAAAAACTCGCCTACACATTTCTTCAAAGGAAATGAAAAACACTAAGATTTAGCTCATCAAATACCTTAACATCTTCTGTTTCTTCTTCCCTTCATAATTTTTCCTCTCGGATTAGAATCTCCGGAATCTAAATCCAGAAGAAACCAGACCACATTGGAAAATTGAGATTAAAAAACATACAAATAGAATGTAGGAAGATCAAAACAAGGGAATTTTGTAAATTCTGGCGGCGCAGTCGATGACGAAGACGAGGTCCAATGCAGAGCAGAACTGTGCCAAAAAAATCACCCAAACCTTCCCATTAGTGGCTTATTTATAAGGTTGGAAGGCTTTTGGCCTTTTTCTTTTTTTTTGTCCCCTTTCCATTGGTTCGTTATTTGTACCAAAATCATAATTCAACAAGGTGAATAATGAAATTTATCCATGATTACATGAATATTTTATATATATATATATATATTTCATTTTATTGTATGGATAATTATTTGAATATCAACTAATCTAAAATTAAACTTTATTCATTTCTAGTTTTTTTTTTAATGAATTTCCATTACCTTCATTTATTTATATACAAAAATTTATAATCCACAAGATAACTAAATTTCTTACATTTTATTGTATTTGTGTATATATATATTGTAATATTTATAATTATTATAATTTGGATTTATATTCTATTAATAATAATTTATCCAAATTTAATAGCTTTATGTACACTTCAATTCTTACTACTAATATATATATATATATATATATTACATGAACTAAGAAGGAAAGAGAACAAAAAAATCACAACATCTAAATGGAATTATAACTTACAAAAGTATGTTTCTGGCGTTACTGCATTAATAAGGTTAGCTATTTACTTATCCAAATTAAGTGTTCATTTTTTTTAATGTTTATATATATATATATATATATATATATATATATATATATATATATTGTCTGTTGTTGCCTTTATTACAAAGGATTCTTTTTTATATATATAATTTCCCTTCTCCCAAACTATATTATTAGTAAGGATAATAATAGATATTAAATTTCAATGAATTTTGTTTTAAAAAAAAAAGAAAAAAAAGGTTAGATTATAGATTAAAGATATGCAATGTTAAATTCAAATTTTCACAAAAGTATATATTTAGATGAAAATAATAATATCTATAATAATAGAGTTTAAGACTTTTCCCAAATAGCAAAAAGCTTAATCAGTATTATTCACAAAACTAGAAGAAAAAAAAACTTAACTTGGTACAAATCTATATAGATTTTGTAAAATTTCACAATTTACCTAACTTGCTTTAAATGATAAAAAATGATTTGTTTAGTTATAGCTAGATCTATGTGACAAAAAAAAAAAATTGATCATCTTAATATTTTAAATTTAAAACAATTTTTATTATATGTGTCACATTGATATAAGAAAATATATAAAATAATTTTATTATATGTGTCACGGTGATATAAGAAATTGCACCGATAATATATGCTATTTATACGGTGAATTTGATTGCAAGCCAAATAAAGTAAGGAGAAATAAGTCTAATGTCAAACGGCTAATTATTTCATAACCACCAATAATCATCATATCTATACAGAATATATGTATATACCGAAGATTCAACAAATACATTATTTAAGATATTTTGTCCAAAATAGAAGACAAGTACAATATTATTAGTTAAATTAATCTCATAATTTAATATATTTCACGTTTTAAATTAAAAAAAGAAATTTATTTTATTTATAGTAACTTACTCTTTATTAAATAATTAAATAATTACGAATTTATAAAAAAATAAAAATAAAATCTTCGAGTAATAAATTTGCAACTAATTTTGGTTCTAACATTTTTCCAATTTTATTTATTAGTACCTTTAGTTTCAAAGTTATTCAAGTTACACCACAAATTTTCAATGTCTATAATATTTATTATGTTTTTATGAAATTTAAAACATATAATATATATTAGAATAAAATGTAGATATAATAAATAAACACTGTACTTTCGGAAACAATTAATTCGGTCAGTCCTTCACGTCAATTCCTTGAAGCTAAAAATAGAATGATTTTTTTTTTTGTGTTATTAATTAATCACAAGTTGAATTAAAAAAAAAAACACTTTATAAGAAATTCTCAAACGTATATTTTAGACGTAATATAAATAAAATATCTTCATAACAAATTAATTCATATTTAGTTCAGTTAAGATGTAAATTAGACAGATAAATTAAGATTTCAATTGAAATATATTTATATATTTTGTAATAGAAATAATTCATCTTAATCTAAATAATTAATTCAAAAATTATTTTTCAACTTTATTTTATTTTAAAAAATTATTTGGTTACAACTTTATTTTATTTTTAAAAGAAAAAAAGGAAAAAAAAGAATTTCTAGAAAACTGTGCCATAAAATTATTGCATGTTTCAGTAAATTTTTCATTTTAATAAACAGTCTTTTCCTTTTTTTTTTTTTTTTTAAATTTAAAAAGAGTTAATTATTATCCTCCCAAGTGTTGGAGCTCTCAGCTACTCCAACGAATATTACATGGTTAGGAGTTTGTGCGTGTTTACGGTGGAATAGGCACTTGTTTTTCCTTTATTTTCTCTACCAAAAAAAAAAAAGATTTAAAATGGGACCCACACAAATTTTATTTTTAATTTTTAATTTTTAAAATAAAAAATTTAAAGATAACCCAAACGCAACCTAATAATACCAAAACTGACGAAACTGTTTTACCTAAACCTGGCAAACCATATCTTTCCTTTTTACACAATATTAAGTGAATTTACATGTAAATTAATATTATATTTTAATTTTTTTTTATTACAAACATTTTTTTAATTAATTATATTAACGTTACATTTCCTAAAAATAAAATCTTATCTAAAAAATAATTTACGGACAAAGGAAAACGGGGATGGTCCCATAACTCGGGTATCGTTTTGTACTGAATATGGTGGGGTGGTGAGGAAAGTACCCCCCGAATGATCATGATGAACGGACGGACGGATGGACGGATGGATGGATGGATCATATGATTTGTTCATCTTTTGTTTTTATTATCCTTTTCTCTCTCATCATCTTTTTCTCTCTCATAATCGTCATCGTCGGAAGCTCCTTCTTTCTCGTGTCCGTGGGAAGAGCGGGGTGGTGGTCTCTGTTCTCTGTCTATTCCGTTCCTTAAACTAAAGAATCAGAAACAAAAACAAAGGAATTTACAAAAAAAAAAAATATATATATATATATTTTTAGGTTTTGATTTTTTCTGCGGTCCAATTTTCAGTTCAATTCTGTTCTATTCAAAGCGAGTCCAAATAGAATATCCGATCTCATATTTACCAGTGAGTGGTTTTTTTTTTTTTTTTTTTTGATATTTTTTTTCTCTGTCTTTCTCTTTCCATTTCCCCTTTTTTTTCTTCATAATTTGTACTTTTTTTCTCCTTCTCTCTCTTGCCTGCTATTAATTTTTATTTATTTATTTATTGATTTATATCTGTGAACAGAGAAAGAGAGAAAGAGAGAAAAAGAGAGAGAAGAAGCAGGAGGAAAAGAGCGAAAAGGGGTCTTGGAATCTCCGTTTGCTCGCCGCCGGAGGCTCCATAGATTCCGATCGGGATAACCGAGAAGTGAAGAAGGAGAGCTGAGGGAGAAGAAGCAGACTTACGATTTTCTTGATTTTTGTCTGTGTGTGGTGTTTTTTACCAGACAGATTCTGAATTTTCCATACATAAAAACCGTTTTTTGTTTTTTGGTTTTTTGCTTTTTTTTTGTTTTGTTTTAAAATTTTTTTGCCGGAATTCTGATAAAAAAAAATTTATTCAGAGAATACATGTGGTTAACGTGCAATGTAGGAAAAGAAATAGAGGAAAAAGAAACAGAGACAGAGTAAAAGGCATCGAAGGTTTGGTTTGGAGGTTCTTGCACGGCACAGATTCCTAGATCTCTTCTTCAATCTGCTTTCCTTCGCTTAACCCCCTTGCCTTATGCCGTAATTTATTCTTTTCAATTTCCCTCCTTCTCTATTTCTCTTTCATTTCTTGTTCGTTTTTATATAGTTTTCTTTTTTTTTCTTTGTCCATCTCTTCTTCTGCTTCATTCAAATCGTTTATTCTTTTTGAATGTTCATCGCTTTCTCTGTAATTTGAGCATCTTTTCGCTCTTTCTCTCTCTTTCTCTCTCTTTCTCCTCTCGCTTCCTTCCTTCCTTGTTTATTTTAATTATCGGATAATTCGATTTTCATTTCTGGTTCTTTGGGTCTCGCAAATGTGCTACTTGCTCTGAGAGGTTAGTTTGCTTTTTCTCTTTTTGCTGAATTTTGGTTGCATTTTAGGTTTTGATCCTTTGAATTTTGTGTACCGAGTTCCAAGATTGCTCCTTTTTGTGCTGCTTGTACGAGCTTCTATGGTGTGATCGGTGGTCAATTGCGGGTTTTCTTTCTGCAGTTGCTGATTTGAGCTCTAGTCTTTGACTCATTTCTCTCGATCTGTTTAAAATTGAGCTTTCCCTCTCCTTTTCAAGTCTTCAAATTTCTTTACGGAACAGGAATTTCTTTCCAGAATTTTAGTTTTCTGCATTTGGGGAGAGGTGTTTTTTTTTTTTTAATTTTTTTTTTTAAGAAATTAAAAGTTTTAAAATGGTTGCGACGTTAATGTTTTATCTTTTATAGTATTCAGTTTTGGTTGACCTAACTATTTTAACTAATGGCTTCAAAATTTCTTCTTGGTTCTTTCTATTTCTGGGTGGATTTACATTCGTTGTTGGTTTAATTTCTTTGTTTATAAGACAGGTTTTCTGCTGTTGGGTTTCTGAAATTTTAAATTGGTTTTAGAAATGAATGATCTGTTTGATGTTGTTTCGCTGATTTTCTTTCAAACGAGATCTTTCTAGAACTTTCTTTTACAATTAGTGTATTTGTCTTCTCGTAGCTGCAAAAGACGAAATCTTTCCAAGTTTTTGTTTTGATTTGAGATCGAAACATGCCGTCTGAAAGAACAGATTCGCTGGGTTTGTCTGCCTCGTCATTTTTCGGCCAAGAAGATATGCATTTCCCCGACGAGGTATGTTTCCTATCAAAATTATATTTTTAGTTTGTTGACTCAAAATTTAACCTGTAGTTGGAAGATTATATTAAATTATATTTGAGTAGTTACAGATGGCACTCTTTTTTGTCTTTTTTTTTTTTTTTGTGACGGTTACTTTTTACCTCTGCTATATCATTATCTTTTTCTAAATTGATCTCTCCTTCTTCAATATTTGGCAGAGACAGCTGCGGTTTTGGAAAACAGATACAATGCCTAATTACTATGGTGAGTAACTGCAACAGGCCCCGCCGCTACAAGTGTAACAAGAATTTAGCATTGATTTCTGTCCTTTCTAGTTGGACCTGGAAAAGGAATCTAGTGATCTCTTTATCATACTTTAATATCTTGAATTAAATGATGAACTTTTGATCCTTATATTGAGAATCTAATCACGACTATCTTTGGTGTTCTCAAATTGCACTTTGTCCCTGTCTGCATGGATATTATATACTTGATTTGAAAAGTCAGTTTCACATGTTCTTGTATTTGGTTTTGTTTAACATCATCATCAATGTTATTGAAAATGGAAAAAACACACGTTGTAATTTATTTTATCCTTCCTACCCTAATGGGCTTCCCAGCCTTGCCATGATGTTAAATTTGTTGCATGTTTGATATGCTTGTAAAGATGTTTGCTTGGTCGTCTTCTACTTTTTCTAGAATTTAACATCCAACTTTAGTTTAATGGTAAGTAAGGTTAATCAGATATCCGCATGTTATACCTTACCCTTTCCAGTTGAAGTTTGTAGATTGCTACCTATTTGGCTTGTCAGTCTTCTCCATGGAAACATTCGGTATTCCCATTTCTGTTGTATTGGAAAATATTGTTTTGTCTATCTTTCTTATTTGAATATTTCACTTGACATGTACTGTGCTAATGGATTTGTGGTCAAGAAAGTGACTAGAAATTGATATTATTTATCGATATACTAAACTTTGCCTGCATTTGACGAGTTTTATTCTAGAATAAGAAAGTAAATTGAGAAGTGAAAACAGGATGTAATTGGTAAAATGTTGAGCTAAATAATTTGTTTCCTATCTGTCAAATACTACATCTAACTAGAGCATGCATGCACGAATTTACTAGCGAAGTTTTATACTTCTCATGAATCTCTTGCCTTTCTATTTTTGCAACCTTATGCACACACTGTTGTACTTCCGACACATCTCGGCTAAGTCTCCGCTTCTTTGTGTTTTTGTTTACATGAATAGTTTGAATGCATGGGTTAGATATTACAAAACTTCTTTATAAGGAGATGGTTTTAATTTTGATGAGTTGCCTTTGTGTAGGTTCTAAAGTAGATGGAATGTTGCAAACGAGTATCGCTTCATCACCTATCGAGAAAAGAATAGCATTAGATTCTCAAATACCTAAGTCTTCTGAACTAGCTGATTCTTATCGCAAGCAAAGCCTTAGAGCTAATTATATCATGGAGAAGCATGCAGCTGGAGTTGCAGGTCCAGCTAGTCGGTCCTTGCCAAGAACTCTTGAGCATGATTTGAGTGCAAGATCTAATTTCAATTTGGAGCCGTCTTATTTTATGGAAGGAAACAAGCTGAATTTAATTGGAAGTCAAGGCGAAAACAGTCTATTCTCAAGCTCACTATCTGAGTTGTTCAGCAGGAAATGTATGTCCCTCTTTGTTGGTACTAGCTGTTAATGTGTTATTTTTACACACACATATATATTGCAGATTATTAACTGTTAATGGTACTGGTTGCTTGAAGTTCTTTGTTTTAAGTTACTGCTCTCTCTCTTCTAAAACTACTTGTCATAGTTTGACTTTGTGCGCATATTAAGAAACATAATTAAAATATTGAAATACTATATCTTCCCTTCCCATGAATATCTCATTAGTTAGAATCTCACTTCACTTAGTCAATGTGTTAGTTAGTCGTAGGGTAGACTTGTAAAATAGTTTATAGAAATAGGACAAATAGTATATTACCATTTGTTCGTCCTACATGCACTAATTTCGTTGATGTTCTTAATGCAGTGAGACTGTCATCATCAAATAATCTGCCGTATGGTCATTCTGTTGGTGCCGCAGCCTTTCCGTATGAGGAAGAGGAACCCTTTGAATCCCTTGAAGAACTTGAAGCTCAAACTATTGGAAATCTTCTCCCTGATGATGACGACTTATTTTCGGGTGTCACTGATGGCATGGACTATATTAATCATCCACCCAATAATGTGGATGATATAGAAGACTTAGACATGTTTAGCAGTATTGGGGGAATGGACTTGGGAGATGATGGTCTACAATCAGGACAAAGTAGTTCTGACTTCTCTGGTGCAAATTCTAATGGTCTCTTGGGAGCTTCAGTTGGAGGTGAACACCCTTTTGGAGAACACCCGTCTAGAACACTTTTTGTGAGAAATAT
Source organism: Asclepias syriaca (assembly GCA_027405835.1). Classification (NCBI taxonomy): domain Eukaryota; kingdom Viridiplantae; phylum Streptophyta; class Magnoliopsida; order Gentianales; family Apocynaceae; genus Asclepias; species Asclepias syriaca. The sequence continues at coordinate 34,316 of JAPHNG010000115.1, forward strand.
AAATAGCAACGTCGAGGATTCAGAATTACGATCTCTCTTTGAGGTGAGCAATAATCTATTGAAGTATTTCAGATTTTAGAATTTGATATTTTTACTTTTATATGCTATTGGATTTTGGACAAAATCAGTTCTTATTTACAAATCCCCTCAATTCAGCAATACGGAGAAATCCGCACTTTATATACAGCATGCAAGCATAGGGGGTTTGTTATGATATCTTACTATGATATAAGAGCTGCTAGAAATGCCATGAAAGCCCTCCAGAATAAACCATTAAGGCGCAGGAAGCTTGACATACATTATTCAATACCGAAGGTTTGCTATCAACATGCTTTTATGCTATCAACTGTCTGCATGTTGTAGATTTCACTTTTTCCATGATCAGTTTTGGTGGTTGTTATTATTAATGGTGTGCTATAACCCCTTGTCAATTTTCACATTGCTAGGACAATCCATCAGATAAAGATATTAATCAAGGAACTCTTGTGATTTTCAACCTTGACTCATCTGTTTCAAATGAAGACCTCCATCGAATTTTTGGTGCCTGTGGAGAGATTAAAGAGGTACAGTATGTCCTTTTTGAACATATCCTATTTATTTCTTTTGTATGACATAACTTTTAACATTTCTTGATTCTGGAATGCAGATTCGTGAAACTCCGCATAGAAGTCATCATAAATTTATTGAATTTTATGATGTTAGAGCAGCAGAAGCTGCTCTTCGTGCATTGAACAGAAGTGACATTGCTGGAAAGCGTATTAAGCTTGAACCAAGTCGACCTGGTGGTGCTAGACGGTGAGAATTTATATCATTATAGCTTTCCCTTTCCTTTTTGTTTTGTTTTTTAATTGTTAAAGTTTAAATAAGGAAAAACTTAAGTTTCATGACCTATATGGGAAGGTGAAGAGCAATATTAAATATCAGCGTAGATATTGTTTTCCCATGAACTTCTGAAAGCTGACCTCTGATAACATTTTGCATTGCAGATTAATGCAGCCGTTTTCTTCAGAGTTAGATCTAGATGAATCTAGTACTTTCCTGCAACAAGCCAGTCCTCCAAGTAGTTTAACAACTGGTTTTCCTGGTATCTAGATTTCCATTAGTTATATATATATTTTTTTCTGCTCTAAATTTTGAAGAAACTGTATGCTTACCTTGCCCCTTTATACTTTTAGCAGGAACATTTCCACATGGTGCAGTCACATCTGGTATAGAGAACGGTACCATTTTCGGGTCACACTCAGCCAGTGGTACTGCTGTAACTTCACTCTTGGACAGTGGTTTCCATCATGCAATGTCTTCTAGCGTTCCTAACAGTGTGTCTTCACTGACAAGGGTGGGATCTGTTGGAAATCAGTCTAATATTAGTGAGTCTCCATCACAGGGTGAAATGAAGTTTGATTTCCATGCCTTATCAAATTTGCATCCTCATTCACTTCCAGATTATCATGATAGAATTGGTAATGGGGTCTCCCGCAATCCTTCTAGCGCCATATCCTCTAGTATGAGTGCAAGAGCATCAGAACTCATCGAGAACCATAAACTCAATGAAAGTGGTAAGTAATGCTGGCTGTGAGTGACTTTTGATTATCCTTTTCTAATTGACTGATCAGTATTGCATACATGGATAAGTAGCTTTTCTCATTCACCATATATCATGCATTTCAAGGTTTGACTTGTTTTTCTACCATTTCAGTTTTTTCCCCTGGCAATGGTAGCTGTCCCCCACCTGGCCGTCATTATATGTGGAGTAATACGCACCATCCTCAACCTCAAGGGATGATGTGGCCAAATTCACCTTCCTTTGTTAATGGGGTTTGTACCGGTCATCCTCAACAATTGCAGATGGTACCTAGAGCATCAAACCAATTACTGAATGGACTTCTGCCAATGAGCAACCACCATGTAGGATCAGCACCATCAGTGAACCCGTCTCTTTGGGATGGACGACATGCTTATGCTGGAGAATCTCCTGATGCTTCAGTTTTCCGCCCAGGTTCTCTTGGAAATATAAGGATTTCAGGTGGTTCGCCACATCCTCTGGAATTTGTTCAACACAATATTTTCCCTGGTGCTGGGGGGAACTGTATGGACCTGCCAGTTACTTCAAAGAGTGTTGGGTTCAATTCACATCCTCAGCGGTGCATGATGTTTCCTGCAAGAGGCCAAATGATTCCTATGATGAATACATTTGATTCGCCGACTGAAAGGACTCGAAGCCGTAGAAATGAAAGCAGTTCGAGCCAGGCAGACAACAAAAAACAGTTTGAACTTGATATAGACCGAATTGTTCGAGGAGATGATAAACGGACAACGCTTATGATAAAGAACATTCCTAACAAGTATGTAGCTATCCTAAAGCTTTTTCGACTGCATTTGAAAACTTCAACAGCCATGCTTTTGATCTTCTATTTCAGTTTATTTAATAGCAGTTTCACTTTGTTTAAGGTGTTATTTGTGATTCTTTTTACATGTGGTGCCAACTGCAGGTACACATCAAAGATGCTTTTGGCTGCCATTGACGAGCGTCATCGTGGGACATATGACTTTATCTACTTACCCATTGACTTTAAGGCAAGTGCAGTGCTTCCTGAGTGCTGATGGAGAATCCAATTTTGTTTTTCTTTTTCCTCTTTAACAATTTTTGTATCCATTTTCTTGCAGAACAAATGCAATGTGGGTTATGCTTTCATCAACATGACTGATCCATCCTTAATCATCCCATTTTATCAGGTATCTTATATCATATTAATAGGAAAATTTTCTTCCCATCTCTGGCTTCTTGTAAGTTGGGGGCTGAGCTGACTTCAAATGTCCCATGTGGCAGGCATTCAATGGAAAGAAATGGGAGAAATTTAATAGTGAAAAAGTGGCCTCTCTGGCATATGCTCGTATACAGGGGAAATCAGCACTCATTGCCCATTTCCAGAATTCTAGCTTGATGAATGAAGACAAACGATGCCGTCCTATTCTTTTCCACACTGATGGTCCAAATGCTGGCGATCAGGTATAGCTAGCTACTGTTATCTCTTGGGGAATATGCTATTGGTATGTCAGTGTTAAGATGACATGGCTTTTGTTATTGGCATTTGATAGAATAGGATTCTTTTTTGGCTTCAGAAACTAATTTCTCTTGGGAATAGGATTTTGATGTTATAGATAGATGAGGACAACGAGAGTCTTATATTGTAAATCCTCCTTCTCTGCAGGTGCCTTTTCCCATGGGTGTTAATGTTCGTTCAAGACCTGGAAAAAATCGAACAAGCAACATTGATGAAAACCTACAAGAAGGTTCACTGAATTTGCCAAACGGAGATATATGCTGTAATGGAGATGAGACTCCAGGTTCTGTGAAGGAAGACTGATTGAGCAAAGCCACCACTAAGCTTCATTTCCCCAAACTAACTTTGTAGGATTTAAAGTAACTTTTGGTTGAGCCACCCAAATTTTACTAATGTGTATTGGGGGGTGGTTGATCAAGAGACATTGCATGCAGGAGAAAAAGGAGAAAGAAAACAAAAAAAAAAAAAGAAACTTGTGATTTTCATATACTTTTTCAAATATGTATGTGCAATTGGTTTATTTTAGTACCAGAGGCCTATATCAGAAAGGAGGCAGTGGTTGGAGCTTCAATTTTGGATACTGATGGATTATTAAGAATCCTAATTCTCCGTTGTCATGATGATGTATAGGAGGAGTTCTGGAGCAACAGCTTGATGTTTGCTGTGCAGAGGAGGTTTCTCTTGGCATTTTGGTTTTTCCTCCTTTTTTTTTTTCTTTTTTTCCTGTTTTGGCTCTCTCCAATTTGGCTGGAGAAATCCGAGAGCCTTTTCAAAAACATTTTTGACATGACAAATGGTCGTCAAGGTCTTGTATCATTAGGAGAGATACTGTGGGTTTCACCCATAGTTGAAATCTCCTTGTCCATATTCTTTTTGGCTTACTCCGTGTTGATGATTCTAATGCCTTATTTTGACATAACATTTTGTTCAAGGCAACAGTTTCTTGAACTTCTGCTGGACAAATCTGTTCTCTCTCCATTTTTTCTTTTTTGAATATTTCTGAATGAGATCATGCATGCAACCCTGAAGGCGTTCTAAAAGGAACAATTTTCGACTTTGTATTCATGCATTTAAAATTTAAAACATAGCTTTGGTAAGGAGTTTTTATAACTTAAGTGAACTTAAGTAAATGATTTAATCCCTACATGACTCATGTATAGTTGTATAGTTATCTAAAATTTGGGGCCAGATCAATCCTTACGTATGTAGCTGTTTAAAATTGAGTGAGTTTAACTGAAGGGTCAAATTCCTACGTGACTCATGTATAGTTATCATCTAAAATTTGGGGCCAGATCAATCCTTACTCATGTATGCAGGGTTAGATCCCTACATGACTTATGTATGCAGTTGTTTAAAATTAAGTGAGCTTAAAAGTGAAAGGTTCAATCTCTACATGACTCATGTATAGCTGTCTACAATCCTTACTCATGTATGCATCGTTCGATCCCTACATGACTCATGTATACAACTATTTAAAATCTGGGTTAGATTCCTACATGACTAATGTATACAGGTTTAGATCCCTATATGACTCATGTATAGCTATTTAAAATTTGGGGTTATATCAATCCTTACTTATGTAGGGTTAGATCCCTACATGACTCATGTATACATCTGTTTAAAATCTAGATCAATCCTTACTCATGTATACATCTGTTTAAAATCTAGATCAATCCTTACTCATGTACTAGATCTTATATGACTCATGTATACAATTGTTTAAAATTTACATGTATGCAGGGTTAGATCCTACATTACTCATGTATACAACTGTTTAAAATTTACTATGTAGTCATGTATATGTATGCAGGGTTAGATCCTACACGACTCATGTATACAAAATTTACTATGTAGTCATGTATATGTATGCAGGGTTAGATCCTGCATGACTCATGTATACGATCAATCTTTACTCATGTATGCAGGGTCAGATCCTACATCTAGATCAATCTTTACTCATGTATACAACTATTTAAAATCTAAATCAATCTTTACTCATGTATGCAGGGTCAGATCCTACATGACTCATATATAGGGTCAGATCCTACATGTAGATCAATCTTTACTCATGTATGCAGGTCAGATCCTACATGACTCATATATATAGATGTAAATCTTTACTCATGTATGCAAGTCAGATCCTACATGACTCATATATACAACTGTTTAAAATCTAGATCAATTCTTACTCCATACACGGTTATAGATCCATACAATCTAGATCAATCCTTACTCATATATGGTTATAGATCAATCAATTCTTACTCCATGCACGGTTATAGATCCATACAATCTAGATCAATCCTTACTCATGTATGGTTATAGATCAATACATGAGTTATAGATGACTCATGTATATAGCTGTTTAAAATCTAAGATTAGATCAATTTTTATTCATGTATATAGGGTTAGAGCTTCAACCCTCCCGGAACCAACCCGATCAAAACGGGAATTAATCTAAATGTAAATTTAATTTAAATGTATTCTCCCATAATTAGAATTAATCTAAATGTGTATTTGATTTAAACATGTCTTCCATAATTAGAATCCATCTAAGACATTCCATAGATGTAAATTTGATTTAAAGGTATTCTCTCATAATTAGAATTAGAATTAATCTAAATGTGGATTTGATTTAAATATGTCTTCCATAATTGGAATCCATCTAAGACATATTCCATGCTTTAAGAAAAGAAAGAAAACATGGGGCCATGAAAGACAGAACCTCAAAACTTCTAATAGAATTCTTGTCGGAACTTATTGAGAACATGAAAATACATAATTAGCAGCAATATAGCAAGGTTTCAATGGACATAGTACAGAATCTATTTGGATTTGAGTTAGAAACCAAGCAGCAGTGACATAAGTTATTCGTCAAAGAATCAGAAGTGAACATTTGCTCCAACACCAAATCCCTAGAGCATAATGCCCTGCAAATGAAAGCTAAATCACTTGGGGTACAGAATGTCATAATGCCCTGGTCGATATAACAAGGTAATGAATGGATTTACTGCCGCAGGGCCAACAGTAGAGCTGCTATTATCACTGGAAGATGGAATAAAATCATGGTTATTTACACTGACACTGCCATTATCACAGGAACTCTGGTCAAGATATACAACTCGAATTGGAACCCCTAGAGCATCCGATAGTGCAATAATATGAACATGGTCACTCTCTTCACCCATTGGTTCCACAGATGACTTGCAAAACTACGATCAAAAGAAGAATACATAAGCAAAGCCTTTCACAAAATTTTGACAGATCAAATAGTATATCTTAGGCTTAAAGGCTAGCTATATTTCAAAGGAAACAAAACAGTAAGATATAATTGACACAAGCCGCATAAAAATATTTGAGCCTCAAGATCCCAAATTGAAAAAAAAAATGTAACAAACATGACAATATTTGTACACAAACCTGCAAGACGGAGGAATTTGTTAAACCTAGGATAAACGGTTCAAAAAACTCTGACCGCTTCCGTATTTCACCAGAGGTAACAAATCTGAAGAACATCACAACTAACCAAGGAGTAGCATTTAGACACATAAAAGGAAAATGAATTAGATATCTCTTGCTTTAAATATATTTCACTAATGACACCTACAGTAGTTAGATATTGACTGGTCCCGGCTTCTTTTTAATAGTTCATCATAACTGCAACACAAAATCACACAAGTTACCTTCGTATATTCATTTGAACTGAAAAGGTAAAAAACTAAAGAAAAAAGTGCCTCATGTGCCAAGCTTCGGTTATCAATAAATCTGTGAAGTTCAAATAATCAAGTCAATCCTTAACCTTATTGAAGCTTCACTCCCCTGAATAACACTTTCAAGTTGCTCAAGGAATAACTGTCAAGTAGCAGGAACATTTCAGAATTTCAAGCATTACGTAAATTCTAAAATTCATGCAGCAAAAAGCAGATAAAAAATGATGACAATACTAGGTAGATATCCACTTAGCCTTTTAATATGCTAAGATAAACACACCTTCGACATAGATATACTGGACAGGGAGCATGCAACACATTACCAACTGTAGCAGGCAATTAATCTTTGACCTAAAAGTTTTGTGAGTTTAGTAAGGTATTTTAAACACAGATGTGCTGCCTCTATCACTCTCCTTTAATGCATCCAAAAGGCAAGATCTTGAGTTTTTTTCCAATTTTTTCCAAGGGGAGCTTGGGAAGAGCACTTCCTCCCCTAGATGTCATAGTCTCATCAGCTGAGTAGGTCCTATCTTATTTCCTCATATTCAATGCAGAAAACACAAGCATACATTGTTAAGATCACATTCTCCCCAAGCATTGGTAGATTTAAAAATCATCAAATAAACAAAATGTTTTAATAAATAAGATGTTTCTTTTGACAATTCAAAATTCCCATAAATTCTTGACTTTCTGCCTGCATATTTTCTGTTTCCCAATCATAAATATCAGGAAGAGTTTGCTTTCTAAAGGGTTCGTGAAAGGGTCCATTCTAGAGCAAACATGAGATAATCCATATGCATATTGACTACTAAGGATCCTTCATGTTCTCTCTATATGATTGTTTAATATATTATACAACATAGTTTGCTTTTAATTAAATAAAATGCACGGATTTATTAAATAGGAAGAAATATGATACCGAAAAAAAATCTTCAAAAGTAAATTCTGCAAAGCCCAAATTAATAAGTGCCCTTCTGCATTCTTCCACATTAGCTGTGACCCTCTTAGCTTCAGCTTGGTCTTGTGATTCCAAAATATATTCCTAATTAGAAGAAAAATAGAGAATCTTTTAGAGGGTATTGCATTTTATGAAGCATCTGGATTTATTCAAGAACCATGCACAAATATACATTCATCACATCAGTACATACAAGGTATGCAAACATGAAACAACGAAAGAAACAATTCCCATCACCCCGTGTTCGCCTCATTGCAACATATTGTTCAGTCAGTATCTGGAGAAGCAATAACAAGAATCAATGGAAGTATATAAAATAATCAACAAGAAAGGTAACATTCAGGATAGAGGAACCTTTATTTTTTCAAGCAAAATTGGACTTCCTGACTCATATTCTGCTGCTAGTGAAGAAAGAGGCTCCTGTAGTTGTGTACAATTAGCACATCTTAGTCAATAAACATGCAAATACATAGGTCTTTATGCTAGTAAGATTGAGGAAAAATCTAATAACACAAGCACCAGTAACATTGTAATTCAAGAGTTAATATGCAAATGATTTCTGAGGATGTCTTTTATTCCTTAACAATAGCTGAAGTCCAAAGGTTGTGCTTCAAAGAGACAACTACAACACTTGCCTTGTCACCAACAAATGGAATTTTGTCAGCTTCCTCAGCGATTTCTGCCTGTTGATTCATAATATCAACGTCTCTATAATCGGACCAAGATTTTTCTTCAGAAATTTGATTGGTGGATTTCTCCTTTTGAGCATCCACAGCATTTTCATCCACATTGTGCTCTTCCATATTTTGTGTTTCCTCTTCACCCAACGGAATGAATTCTAAATCAATTAATAAGAGTGGAGAGCACTTGTTATAATCTTCCTTCTCTTGAAGACCAGTACCGCACAAAAAGTCTTATAACAGAGTGATATCAGTTTCCATCTAATAATATTGACTGTTTATATCAGGCATTACATAAAGAAACCCTTCAGTACCCTTCAAATCCCCTGCAGCCTCTTTGGTATTCAGTATATACATACATATATATATATATATATATATATATATATATATATTATATAATATATATATATATTATATATATTCCCTCTACTCTTGGTGCCTCTAAGACTGACTCTCATGTGACATTTCTACCTTTAGACATTTGCATATATCTGAACATTGACACAATTGACCTAGCATAAAACCAAAGAGATAAAATAGGAATACAGGAGTAAAAGAAGAATTCAAGAAAATCAGTGTCCACTATGTCCTCGTTAAATTTCATAACAGAAATGAGCCTGAACTACAAGAAGACTGAAGAAATTCCAAGAACAACTGAATCACAACTCTTACATTCAGATCAAAAATTTGTTTTAAGAAGTAAATATTCCTCATAAATTTAGGCCAGAATCGAATTTAAACAGATACATTATCACAACAAGGTTGAAATCTAAGACAGAAACCCAAAGTCCAAACACTCTTCAAGTAAAAAGGATAAAGGAAATTATTAAATAGGCTACGATCTATAAATAGAAATCATCCATTGTAGTCAGAGTTAGCAAATAAATACACAGGAAAACCAGAGAATTCAGAAAACCAAATCTAAGACGCCGTTTATCATCGTTATACAAATTAAACATACAAACAGAACAAAGAACAGTAAGAAAAGAGAGAGAGAAGTCTGACCAACGAAGAGAAACTAAAGCTGAAAAATGGTACTGCGCGGTGGTAATCTTTCCCCAAATCAGCCACTGCTTGCTTCACAATCTCAGGGAAGGCAGATACGAGAAATCAGTACATATATATATATATATAAACTGGGACGACGGGATTTATATTATATATATTTTATATAGATATTTTACTGTGATGTAATGATATGAGTATGGGCTGCAAGCAACGACTTAAGCATTTATTATTATTTTTTTCCTTTTCTTTGGATAAAAGCCCATCTTATTTTAAAAAACCACTTCAGGAATTTCCCCTCACTTTCAAATTGGGCTTCTGGATTTTCTCTTTCATTTGTTCTCTCTAAATAGGAAGCCCAATCATATATATATATATATATATATATATATAAAAGAATAATTGGTGAGTCTGTTGTCAAACAGATTTAGTTTTGACAAGTTTAATACTAAAATATTTTTTTTATTTTTAAGGTCCCAAATTTTTTTAAAGAGAATAATAATATCTTTTTTGACAGATTCTATCAAAAACCCTCAAAATTTAACGATTTTTTTATCTTTAGTTAATTAATGACAAGGATAAAAAAGTCATTACATGTGAAAATAAAGAAAAAATTATTTAAATAAAGAGATAAAAATGTCATCATATTTAAAATTTAAAAAATAAAAAATTTTATCGAGAATATCAAAAGTTGATAGTCAATCTTCTTCTTCTTCGGCTAATCTTTTTCTTCTCTATCTAATCTTCATTTTTTGTCTCCATGTCCACATTAATCTCATCTTCCCTTTAATTTACAACATTTTCAACTTGTTTCTTTTATACACCATATTCTTATTGTAATAACTATTCAAATTCTTCATCACTGACGTACTCAATTATTCTTTAAACATTTCCCTCTTTCTTTCTAATCTCAATATCAACCTTTTTCTCTTGTTTTCCAATCTCAATTTTATCAGCTAAATTAATGTTTTTTTCATTTTTTCTCAAATTAGTTTTTGCTTCTACGTCATTGGGTAATGTTGAACTAAGGTAATTGTTCTCTATTGATATGGATTGCATCAATATGATATTCGGTTTAAACTCATCAAATTCAGAAATGTTTAATCAATCTACAATACATATATCATTATTATTAGTTCATAAAATATAAATTAATAAAAACTTATAACATGTAAATTAAGAATAATTGGTGAGTTTAGTCCCAAACAAATTTATTTTTGGCAAGCTTAGTCCCAAAATATTTTTTTTAACTTTTAAGGTCCCAAACTTTTTTTGTAGAGAATAATAAGGTCCTTCTTAACGGATTCTGTCAAAATCTTAAAAAATTTAACGGTTGTTTGTCTTTAGTAAATTAAAGATAAAGATAAAAAAGTCATTACATGTGAAAATAAAGAAATAAAATAATAATAAAAAATATATTTAAACACATAAAAATGTCCTCATATTTTTTTTTAATTTTTATTTTGAAAATGTCCTTATATTTAAAATTTTAAAAATAAAAAATTTATCAAAATAGTGAGAATATAAAAAATCGTCGTCAATCTTCTTCTTCTCCGGCTAATCTTCTTCTTCTTCTCTGACACAAGATTTTTATCTTTTTCTAACATCTTTAAAGAAAAAAAAAATTAAAGAAGAAATATTTATAAAAAGAAAAAAAAACGAGAAAGAGTGAGTAAAAATTAGTGATCTAGTTTGGGTATTCATGTTATTGGTGAATGACTGCATAAAAATAAAAAAAACAAATGTTTTTAATGCTGAATTTTACATATAAGACTATAATGAAGAGGAATTGGTGATTTAGTATTAGAATCCCTCTTTCTCATTTTTTTTTCTTTTTATAAATGCCTCTTCTTTAATTTCTTTTTTTATTTCTTTAAAGATGTTAGAAAAAGATAAAAATCTTGTGCCAGAGAAGAAGAAGAAAATTAGCCGGAGAAGAAGAAGATTGACGACGACTTTTGATATTCTCACTATTTTGATAAATTTTTCATTTTTAAAATTTTAAATATAAGGAAATTTTCAAAATAAAAATTAAAAAAAATATATGAGGACATTTTTATGTGTTTAAATATTTTTCTATTATTATTATTTTCTTTATTTATTTTCACATGTAATGACTTTTTTATCTTTATCTTTAATTCACTAAAGACAAATAACCGTTAAATTTTTTAAGATTTTGACAGAATCTGTTAAGAAGGACCTTAATATTCTCTACAAAAAAAGTTTGGGACCTTAAAAGTTAAAAAAAATATTTTGGGACTAAGTTTGCCAAAACTAAATTTGTTTGGGACCAAACTCACCAATTATTCTGTAAATTAATAACTAAAACTTTTTAATATGATTAACACATATAGCCGGAGAAGAAGAAGATTGATGATAAACTTTTGATATTCTGATAAATTTTTTATTTTTTAAATTTTAAATAGGATGATATTTTGAAAAAAATAAAATTAAAATACGAGGATATTTTTATCTCTTTGTTTAAATAATTTTTTATTAGTTTTTTTCTTTATTTTCACATGTAATAAATTTTTATCCTTATCTTTAATTAACTAAAGACAAAAAAATTCGTTAAATTTTTAGGATTTTTGACAGAATTCGTAAAAAAGACATTATTATTCTCTTAAAAAAATTTAGAACCTTAAAAGTTAAAAAAAATATTTTAAGACTAAGCTTGCCAAAACTAAATTTGTTTGGAACCAAACTCATCAATTATTCTATATATATTATGGATAATATTTTTTCATATTAAAACGTGTTTTTTAGTTGCTTTATAAATGAAGGGATGATAGAGATCAAAATTGTATAAATATTAAAAAAAAACATGTAAAAAAATATTTAAATGCATATAATATATATATATATATATACAAAACTATACATATATATATATATATACATATATATTAAAAGGAGAGTTTGAGTCAGCAGTCAAAACAAAAATTCTTTGAAGAACATTTTATAATTACAAGAAGTCGGAATACGCGACTCATTATATATATATATATATGTGTGTGTGTGTGATCATTATTAATCCTTTTGGATAATTAATTAATTAGGATGTTGAAAATTAGATAAGCTGATTAATTATAATTAGTTAAAGTTCCACCACACTGACAACGAAGCATGCGCACTTGATAATAATATCCATCCATGGACCAATCCCAATCTCATCTCCAATTAAATTATTCAATATTTATTCAAAATTACTTTCTAAATTTAATCTCATCTAAAATTTGATTTTAAAAGCACAGTATATTTTAAATGAGTTCGTAAATTATAAAATTTATTAGATAATTAATAGATTAATTAAAAATAATAAAATAATAAAATATGACTTTTATTAATCCATTATTTCTCTCTGACATAATTAATTAAAGCAAAATAAATAAGTTTACTTTACGCAGTTTATTTAGGTGTAGAAGATAGATAGTTTTGCATGCGATGAAAATTGCAAAAGGAAAAAGTCAGCGACAGCATCCAGCAACTGCGCCTTCATTAGGGGGGGGGGGGGGCTTCCTTCATCTTCATCCTCTCCCTCTCTCTCTCTCTCTCTCTCTCTCTCTCTCTAGAGAGAGAGAGAGAGTTTCATCAAAAAAAATATATATATATATATTATACACCTCTGAAGTATTTAATAATTACTTTAAATTTATACTAATTTAAAATTGAATCAAATATTATTTAAAAAAAAAACATTTATAATACTTACTTCTTTTAATATATTAAAATATAAATTTGAGGAATTTGAAAGGTGATGGGTTAGAAAATATAGTAAAAACGAAAAGTAATATATATATATATATACGTATACCGTGAACATGCGGAGTCAAATATATATATTATATATATTTTATGTAGTATTATAGGATTAATTAATTACTCCATGCATTACATACATATATATATATATATATATATATATATATATATATGTATATATACATCTTTTATTACCACACTTTTACTTGTCGTTTAGCGAACAATCAATTACTACGAGAAATCTATATATTATATCATTTTATTACTTGAAAAATAAAAAAAACCCTATAATTATCAGCTTCCATGTGAAAATTTTGACCTTTTTTAAGTGGTTAGGTTAACATCAATTATCTCAATTTTTTTAATTTCACAAGTTTGAATCGTAATTATATTTTATAATATTTATAATTAATTATTTGATATTATTTTTATTATATTAAAAAAAAATCTTAATATTTAAAATTCTAGATATGACTTATTAACGTTTATAATTAACTATTTATTATTGTCTTTATTGTAAAAAAATAAATATCTTAACAACTAAAATTTTAAAAATTATTATTTTTATTAAAAAATAATAATTTGAAATGAAATATTTGTAAGTAAGTATCAACAACAAAAAATTTTATACAGTCAAATTTATTTATTGTAAATTTGTTACAAAATACAACTCGGACTTAGTTCCCATTCACTACCATTCTAGAGGCTTCATTATTTCATGAGAAATAATGTGGCGAATATGTAAGTTTTGGCTTTGAAGGGACATGACCACATGGAACTGATCATGTATATATATATATATATATATATATATAGTTTGCTGCAGTCACGCATGTGTATATATGCATGAACTTAAACTTGAACTTGAATTGTACGACTCAGAAACATCAATATCTCGTTAACTCTTTCTTTTTCAATATCTATCTATTTATGGGCGATGATGATGGAGTAAGGACTATTCAAATTGAATTTTACATCTGTAGTCCTCCATTTCTAGTGTCACCCTCTCATATTATATATATATATATATATATATATAATATGATAATTTAGTGTTTTATTAGAAAATACATATTTTATATACTATGGTACATAAGTCTCTCATTGTACTTTTTTTATATATATAAAAAAGTATTATTTAAGTTTTGTTTTAAATATCGTACAAACATTAGTTAATATTATTAATGTGATTAATTATTTAACTAATAATACAGCTATAAACGAGTCAAACAATTTATTAATAATGTTTGTTCAAACTTTGTTTACTTATTGAACAAATAAACACAAATATTTTTCTAAGTTTGAAAAAAAAATTATTATAATATCCATACATTATATATATATATATATATATATATATATTATTTTTATAAATTTTTAAAAATATATATTTTTTGACTAGTTTATAAATTATCAAATAAATTAAAACTTTTAAAAAAATATATAATTGAATTGATAGGATTTTAAAAGGTTATTAAAGACACACAAAAATATCTCAAAAATCATATAAAATAAATAATGTTTAAAATAATAATTGAGACTTTTAATTAATTATATAAAGTCAAATATATATATATTGATTACACAAAAATCAGTTTAACGCCACGTGTTGATTAATCGGCGTCTGATGGTCTCTGTCAAAATATCTATGCCTATGTGGCTATTTTGTTGGTGCTTTGATGAAGATTTCCTCCGTGAATATCTGCAAAACAGAGAAGTTCGAAGCGGAGGGTGAGGGATCTCCGATGGATCCTCCGAAGATTAAGTCAATGTTCTGAATTTCTGACTAGAGAAATGTATGAATTTGACTTGAGAAATAGGTACGTAATAAAGAATTTGATAATTGTCAGATTTTGAAATATCTCACTGCTTCCGCGATATCCCACTATTGTAGGGATATTTTGTGAGATATTTTTAACCGAGTAATATTAAGATAAACTGTTGGTCAAAAGATATTTTTTGAAGAATATTTTAGAAAAATCTTGACTAGCTAATACAAGATATTTTTAACGGACACGTCAGATCTTTTATTATACGTCAATACAAGATATTTTTATACTTCTCAACCAATACAAGAAAGGAAGAAAGGTTATATAAGTAAGTAGGTAGAATGAGGAAACCAAGAATAAAATTAGATATACATTCACACACACACACACACTGACATCATTTGCCCACAAGATCGACCGATCGAGTTTAAAGAAAAAAAATATATATATATATATATATATAAACCCCTCTGCTCACACATACATACATATATACATATATATATATATATATATATATATATATTATATCTATATACAACCCTTATTCCTGCCCCTTTCCCACTCTCCTCTCCCTCTCTCTCTGCCAAGTACTTCTGCTGTCTGTCTAAATTCGTCGGTGTGTATCTCTTCTGATCTATACCACCCACCCACCCACCGTTCACAGATTTTTATCCACCTTTTCTCTTCTCGATCCCATCTCCATATATATTTATATATATATATTTACTTGAACTCTGAGATTCCAAACGTATATATATACCTAAGAAGTTAACTTAACCAATATATGTGTGCATATATACTTACATATATATAGCTAGCTAGCTATAATTCTTCTATACGTATATATATATATATATATATAGATATATAGATATATAGATATATAGATATATAGTTATATATATATATATATAGCTGTTAAAGTGGATCGGAGACATGGAAAGCGGCCAGTTCGGTCGGAATTGGAAGCGTCGCATGAGGAGAAAAACAAAGGGCAAAGTGATGATATTTCCGATCAGTCGTCCGTAGCCCTAACTACACCCACAACTCAACAACATCACTACTATTCTCCTCCTCAAGGTACTAATTTAATTTTTTTGCTAGTTTCCTTTACTTGCTTTTGGTTTTCTTGAAGGGAAAAAAAAATTAATTAAAGAATAAATAAATAAGAGACAGTATTTTTACTGTAATATTATATAAAAATGAAATTAAATATTTTATTAATAATAGGTATTAATGGACTAGATTCATTGTATGGCTACTTTCCGTGAAGAACAAAAACTCATTTAATTAGAGAAGTCTAGAAGAATATTAATGGTGAGACTGTGTAGATCTTTTTATTCATAAATGGAGATATTTCTCCAATAGAAGGGACAAAGACAGTTTTTCTTTTTTTTTTTCCCCCAATTTCTACCAATCTAATTACAAATGTCATTTCTCTATAGGTAAGTGTGTGTATATACAAATTGGTGTAAAATCTTCAGAATATATATATATATATATATTGTGAATCACATTTTGATTAATCTCTATTCTATTCTCAAATTTTAAATATAAAAAAAATTAAACTTTTTTAATATTATTTAAATTAAATTTTTTTTTTATCAACCCACTTATACTTTAATCATTTTATGCATATGTTATAATGTATGGATTTATTGTATGTAATTATTGTAATATATTGGGAATATATTTGTAAAATAATGTATTTGACAATATATCGGTTATAATAAAGTTGGTGTTCTATCCAATGAAATAATTTCAGGAGGAATTACAACGAAAAAACATTATAGAGGGGTGAGACAAAGACCGTGGGGAAAATGGGCAGCCGAAATACGTGATCCAAAAAAGGCAGCTCGAGTTTGGCTTGGAACTTTTGACACAGCTGAGGATGCAGCTCTTGCATACGATGACGCGGCTCTCAAGTTCAAAGGCGCCAAAGCTAAGCTGAATTTCCCAGAAAGAGTTATTCAAGGGAACACGGAACTCCGTTACTTTTCTGGTCACGATGCTCCCGTCGGCGGCCAGCTAGGACGCGGAGCCACTAATTCTTCCACAAACTCCGCTGCCACCGCCACCGCCGTTCTTCGTCCTCCCGATTCATCGTCGTACCCTCATCTTCTCCAGTACGCGCAGCTACTTTCTAGCTCCGATGCTGATTTTCCTTATTTTACTTCTGCACTCTACAATCAAGAAACTTCGGCGGCGGCACAATATTCTTCATCCGCCGCTTTGTCCCCAGCTGCGGCTACGGCTGGTGCTGCAGCTGGTCAGCAGGAATTTTCAAGCTCTCAATCTCACGAGGATCAAAAGTTTTCTACAATGGATTATAATGTAGATTACGGCAGGGAATTATTCGATCCTAACTCCCCAGCTGAGTAGTTTAATTTACTAAATTTTCCAAGTAATTGTTTTCTCTTTACCTTAAAAAGAAGAAAAATTGCTATATTTCTGGTGTAGCTAATTAATTTTTCTCTAAGCATGATTACTATCTTATTTTGTTGCTTAATTAAGGGTATATTTTTTTTTTTACATTTTAAATATTTTTGTCTGATTTATATCTCAATACTTATAATCTCTTACCATAATGATATTATTTATTTTAATTCATTTTAAAATAACTTTAAACTTCTATTTAATAACTGTTTAAAAGATCAATACTTATAATCTCTTATCATAATGATATTATTTATTTTGATTCATTTCAAAATAATTTTAGACTTCTATTTAATAACTGTTTAATTTTTTTTTAAAAGAACAATGTAACACTTTATGTCACAACACACTATTAGTATCTTGTTGATAATATGTTATAAATCACTCAATAATATTATTAACTTTTAAAGCATTTTATATATATATATATATATATATATATTGTGTTTAGTTATTGTCTAAATAAGACATTTTTTTTGACTTGAATAAGAAACAAATGAAATGGCCTAATTCCAAAATGTTGCGGGAGCAACCTTTTTGATTGGTTAGGAAAAGACATTTCCCAAATAATATTCTTTATGTTGGCAAATGGAATAGATATTTCATTACAAACATCATCGTATTATTATTATTATTATTCCTACATTATTGATTTAAATTTATAATATGTGAATCAGGATGCTTCGAGATTCAAAAGAAAATTATTTTTTATTTTTTTAATTTTATTTGTCACATTAAAAAATCTATAAATTTTTTACTTATTACACTAAAAACATTATCGTCATTTATATTGTAAACAATATTTTTTATAAAATCTGCAAAATATATAATTAAACAAAATAATTGTAAATATATATGACAAAATAATAATATTTTTTTATAATTTCCAAATAGTTCCGATTAGTTTGTATTTTTTCACATTTTTCCTATTAGAATATTTTAGGAAATCTCAAACGCATAACTTTTTTAACGTTATATATAATTAAATATTATAGGTACAATATTTATTTTAATTTAAGTAATAACTTCAATTATTGAATAATGTAACACAGCAAAAGAAAGAATGAACTGGAAAACCTGATGTGTGGTGGGGTGGGGGGGGGGGGGGGGGGGGGGTGGGGGGGGGGGGGGAGAGTGGAGCTGGAAGTATCCCTGTTACGGAATCACGCGTCAGTGAGTGGCACCAATCTCTAGGATTCGAATCGTTATATATATATATATATGTGTGTGTGTGTGTGTGTGTATATATATATATGTCCAGGTTGTATCTAATGATTTTGGTGGGATCAGATGAATGAATTATCATAAACCAGAAACATCCATATCCATCTCCCATACCGAACCACAGAAAGTGAAATATGATATCTCTGTATATATATAGTACCAGTCATTACTTTTGCACTAGCAATCAGAATGTCATTATAATTAATCATTCCTATACTGTTTTATTAATTTATATATATAAGCAATGGTAGATAAGTAAGTATATATATATATTATATATATATATATATATAATATATATATATATATATATATTTGTATACAGAATAAGATAAGGGCCAGAAAGAATGTTTTGATATGGGAAACTCCAGAAAAATGAGGATAACGAGGGAGATTAATTTGTGAAACTACTGAAATTATCAGACAACAGAGGAAAAAGATGGAAAAAAAGCTGATAAAAAAAAAAAAGAGAAAAGGAAAAGGAAATGAACGGATTGCAGAGATCTTGTTGGCACGAGCAAGAGAAAGGCCAAACGTGCTTATGATTAACGTTGCAATTTGCAAAATTTTGTCCCATTACTTTTTTCTTTTTTCCCTTTTCCTTTTCAAATCATATTTGCATTCTGATCTAATTTAATTTTAAATAATTAGATACATAATTTAACAATTTTTTTATATATAATTTAGGTACCTAAGGCACTACTATTAGTTTGAACATCGATTTAGAAATTGCACAAATTTATTTCTAAATTATTACAATAAAAGAATTAAAGACTACTATGTTATTCAACTAGAGATATAGTAATCAAAAATTTTGACTCTAAATAAACTATAATTATTCATAACTTTATGAATTTTTAATAATCTCAAATATATCACTCGTTTATATTTATTTAAAAATAAATAATAATTAATTTACCTACACTTATTAATTTAAATGGAAAGAATTTAATTCTCCACTATAAATTTTAAGTTCGAATATTACTCATGAACAGACAGATATAATAATAAATTTTTTTCAATAAAGATTCAACACAATTTTAATCAAATATATTTTAATCAAATATTGTTAATGAGAATAATATTGATAATAATACTTAAATTCGAAATTTTATATAACATTTACCATTTTTTTTCACTACTTTTGTTTGATGGAGGGAGACAAGAGCAGAGATAAGGAGAGAGAAGGGGAGGGGGGGGGGTAGGGGGGTATGCATGCAGAAAGAAGGTCCAATCCGGTGGGGCAAAGTTTGGGGAAAACTTGTGGTGGTAAAAGAGTCCAAAGCAAAAGAAAGTAGATTTTGGGCTGGCGCAAAAAGGACAACGAAATGAAGAAGAGATACATGCGCATATATATATATATATATATAGAGAGAGAGAGAGAGAGAGAGAGAGCTGCCGACAGTAGCGAAGGAAAGAGAAGATGAAAGAGAGGAGCGCGGGGGATGTTTGGTTTAATTTTGGTATATTTTGGATATTTCAACATTTGAAAAGAGTATAAAGTTTCAATTATATTATTCATTTTTATTTATTTTACTTATTAAAAATTTTAAACCCTTATTTAATAAATATCATATAAGCCAATAGCCAATAGGGAGTGGGAAACCGTAGCTAGTTTTGCTTTTTGTCGATCAACAGAAAAGCAAGGTTTCTAATACAATGAATGTCCATGATTATGGGTTAGATATAACATATATATATATATATATATATATATATGGAGAGAGAATTCTTTTGCCAATATTCTTTTTTCTTTTTCTATTAAAATTAATATGTAAGATATTATATTTATTTTAATAAATTATGTGTGGTTATGTATTAATTATGTATTTAAAAGTATTATATTTTATTAAATTCTATAAAAAAGCGTGTTCTATCATTTTTTAAAAAAATGTTGGTGATACAGAATTAAATCAGATATACAATTCAATTTTTATTGTATTTAGTAATATGATATACTAAATCTTATGAAATTAAGTTAAGTAATATATAAAATATATATATGTAAAAAAAATTTAGTTGAAAATTTAGTGGCCAGCTTTTATAAATATATATATATATATATATATAATATATATTATAATTTGAGATAATTTGAAATAGACAAAATTATTACATAAATATTATAAAAAAATGTCAAAAATTCAAATTTTAGAGTTCTTATCATCTTTAAATTAATATATAGTATGATTTGAGAGGGAGAGAAAGCGGTTATCCCTAAGCAAGCGTGAAGGAATAAATAAAACTAAAAAGAGTGTTAGAATCTAAAATTAGACACGCTGGAGTCTCATCATCGATTGTTCTTGCATGGCATTTTGGGAGAGTGGGGACCACATCCACCACCACCACTGCCGACCAGCTTTTTCTCGCTATCTTTGTTGCGTATGTCAAATATTTCGGCGGCGAATGGATTCTCCGGACAGCCAGGTTGGAAGCACATGCTGGAAATTCCAAATCATTGCCACTCATAATATATATATATATATATATATATATATATATATGTGTGTGTATATTTTCTCTCAGGAGAAAGACACTATTGATCGATTTGACTTAAAACATCATTCATTTGGAGAAGCTAAAGCACTTTCTTTTCTTTCCGTAACCACAAACAGAAAACGCAATCGAAGTAATAAAATCTTTTTTTCCAAACAATGATAAAGATAGATAACAAATATAAATGTAAACTCCACAAAAACATCACTACACCAAAATAAATTTCAATAACAAAAAAAAAAATAGAGAACACAAATATTTACGTGGAAAACTCTAAATCTGGTAAAAATCACGAGACCGTATAACAACGGTACTAAAACTTATACTAATCAACAATAACTAAGTGGGTATAACTAGTTCTTATCTCTAGTAAGCACTAAAGGTAAATACAATCATCAAAGAATCTCTTTGGCACCACAACAATCAACAATTTCTCCATAAACATAAATAAATATCCAAAAAATGCAAGTCTGACAAAGTAGCCTAAAAAACACCTTCTAGGCATCAAAACGAGAATCTGACCATAAGATGTGAAGATGAGGATGTGAGGAACAACATACTAAAATTTGAGCATAATCGGACTTCGTTTGATCTTCGATATGAACCGAAAACAGTCTGCTGCTCCACTCTCTTTCTTCTCCTTTCTTTCCCACGTTCTTTCTCCTCTGCTTTTTTTTTCCTTTCTTCTTTCTCTCGGTATTGAACAATGAAACACAAAAAAAAAAAAAAAAAATTCTTCATGGGCCAGAATAAAGTGATGCCCAACCAAAAGCCCAATACTAAATATAGGAAAAATATTGTCCAAATAGTATTGGACACTTCCTCCATGTAGGAGGGATGTTTCCCAACAAATCTCCCCCTCACTCCTGCATGAAGTGAGTAAACAAACCAGCCTTCTCTCGGCAAAATACAAGCTTCTCCTTTGGCAAGGTCTTTGTCAACATATTTGAACAATTCTGACTTGTGTGAATCTTCACAAGGTCAAAAGACTTGTCCTCCAAAGCTTCTCGAATCTAATGATATCTTCTCTTAATATGTTTGGTTCGAGAATGAAAAATGGCATTCTTGGCAAGGTGGATGACGCTCTGAAAATCACAATGAAGAAGATAATTTTCTTGTTCCAAACCAAGCTCTTCAAGAAAAT
This sequence comes from Asclepias syriaca, assembly GCA_027405835.1. Classification (NCBI taxonomy): domain Eukaryota; kingdom Viridiplantae; phylum Streptophyta; class Magnoliopsida; order Gentianales; family Apocynaceae; genus Asclepias; species Asclepias syriaca. Next base: position 56,568 of record JAPHNG010000115.1, read on the forward strand.
TTCTCATCCACAACAACTCCTTGCCTGCCTCAACAACAATTATATACTCTACCTCTGTAGTGGATAGAGCAACACACTTCTGCAATTTTGATTGCCATGAAACTGCAGCTCCGGCAAATATCATCAAGTATCCTGAAGTGGACTTTGTAGTATCAACATCCTCAGACATATCTGCATCTGTGTACCCATCTAACACAGGTTGTTTAGTACCAAAACATAAACAAACTTTGGAGGTACCTCTAAGATATCTGAGAATCCACTTCACAGCTGCCCAATGCTCTTTGCCCGGATTTGACATGTAGCGGCTAACAACCCCAACTGAGTGTGCTATATCTGGTCTTGTACAAACCATGTCATACATCAAACTACCCATAGCCGATGCGTAGGGCACATTCTTCATCTCTTGTTTATCTTTCTCACTTGTAGGACACTGCTGCACACTCAATTTCATGTGGCCTGCAAGTGGAGAGCTCACCGATTTAGCCTTGCTCATGTTAAATCTGTCAAGCACCTTCTCAATGTATCTTTCCTGTGATAGCCAAAGCTTCTTGTTCTTTCTATCACGATTGATCTTCATGACCAATATCTCTTTAGCAGGTCCTAAATCCTTCATTGCAAAGGACTTACTCAATGACTTCTTTAAGCTAGCAATTTTCATGGTGTCCTGGCCAACAATCAGCATATCATCTACATATAAAAGGAGAATAAGAAAATCACCTTCGGAGTAGTTCTTCACAAAGACACAATGATCACAATTTGTTTTGTGGAAGCCATGATCAACCATAAATTATTCAAATTTCTTGTACCACTGCCAAGGTGCATGTTTCAAACCGTACAAACTCTTCTTCAATCGGCACACCAAGTTCTCATTTCCCTTAACCTGAAAACCTTCAGGTTGCTCCATGTAGATCTCCTCATCAAGGTCACCATGAAGAAATGTTGTTTTCACATCAAGTTGCTCAATCTCCAAATTCTTGCTAGCAACTAAACCAAGTATAACTCGAATAGAGGACATCTTCACAACAGGAGAGAATATTTCATCAAAATCTATACCCTTCTTTTGACTAAAACCCTTCACAACCAGCCTTGCCTTGTACCTTGGTTGTGAGTCATTCGCGTCAGACTTTAATCTATATACTCACTTGTTCTTAAGTGCTCTCTTGCCCTTAGGCAGCTCCATAAGCTCATATGTGTGGTTCTCATGTAATGATGTTATTTCATCTTGCATTGCATCAAGCCACTTCTCATGGTGCACATGTGACAGAGCCTCATCAAATGTCTCTGGCTCTCCTCCATCAGTGACTAACACATAATCATCCTCTGAAAATCTCGTGGATGGTTTCCTGACTCTAGTAGACCTTCTCAACTGAGGTGGTGGAGGCTGTGTATGTGGCTGTGGCTCTGGAGCATCATCATCACCATTGTCATGATGGTCATCTTTAGGAGTTTCATTTGTCTGATCATGGGTTTCTCCCCCATTATCATCAGGCACTGTGACATGAGGAAGAGATGGAACAGGATCAACAGTGAAGCATGGAGAAGAATTTGTCTGCTTCTTCTCACAATCTTCAATGGTCTGATCTTCAAAGAAAACCACATCTCTGCTTCTGATCACTTTCCTATCACGCGGATCCCATAGTCTGTACCCAAACTCATCCTCTGAATATCCCAAGAAAATGCACTCTTTGGTCTTCTTATAAAGCTTGGATCTCTCATCTCTAGGAACATGAACAAATGCTCT
>JAPHNG010000117.1:0-63681 GCA_027405835.1 Asclepias syriaca
GCCCAGACATGTTTATACACATAGAACAAGAAAAACAAAAGCAAAAGGAATGAAAGGAAAGGAGAGAAGGGGAGAGAGACTAAGAACCCGACGGATCATCGTCCAGTAGACCTAAGTCTGCTAAGTCAAACTCGAAGTTTTCCGCCACTCGGGAAGTCTGCTGATGTATCTCCTCAATCCTGCTGGTGTTCATGGTGATCCTGTCATCCATCATTGCCAGTCGTCTGTCAATCATGTCCTCCATCATCGTCAGCCGTCTGTCAATCCTGTCCATGTCTCGATTGTATCGGGCTGATAGTTCTGCCAATCCGTGCGACATGTGTCGTTTGATACGCGAAAATCGTATCACATTTTTAGCATGTTTTTATATATGTTTTAATGTGAAATTGAGAGTAAATTGACATTAATTGTTTACTATTTACTTGATTTCACGGTTTTTATTATTTTGGAAGTGTCAGGTGAAAAGTAGACGAAAGCAGCAAATTCTGGGGAAAAAACGCAATTTTTGGAAATGTTGACCCGGTCAAAGGTCCGGGACGGGCGTCCCGACCCAGTCAAACCGCCAGGACGGGCGTCCTGAACCTGGTCAACGAATCAAGACGGGCGTCCCGAGCCGCCAGAAGCTGTCCCACATCGAATTTTTCAGAGATTTTCACTCCGGGAAGCTGCTATAAATACCTCAGGCCTCCAGCAGTTGAAATCATCCCTCTCCACTCGATCTGAGTCATTAAGTGGTTTCTAGTGTACAATTTTCCAGTACACAACTCACTCAGAGACTCGGATCTCAGTTTTCTTTCTTATTAGTGTTTGTTTTAGTTTCTGAGAAATAGTCTCAGATCTTAGGTTTCTATAGATAGGTTCGTTTCTGGTATTCATAGAATACCCGGGATTTCGTTAGGAGATCCTAAGAGAGCTCTAGGCGTTCGAAGAGTCAGTCCACAGGGCTAGGCTTAAGCCCAGGACGTAAGGTAAAGTCTAGCTACTAGGCTGAGGAAGCGTCCTCCGAAGGTTCTGGTGAGCAGAGTCAGGGCGAGCAATACGACATATACAGCAGTACGCTCCGTAGGCGAGACTTCGTAAAGGGTGATTTCTTTATGGCATCGGTCCCCATGTCCCTCTCTTATATGTTTTATTGCTTTGTCTAAATATGAATTATGAATATCAGATTACGATTTTATGAATAGTTGTGTTATATGTTGAAGTTTTTATGTTTTTTCCGGAAATAGCCACCTGCTAAATATTCATTATGTCTGCATGTCTAATGTAAGTCTCTTTTAAACTAAAACTAGGGTTATAGACAATTCCTAACCACGGTCTATTCATAACCTGTTTAGTTTAACAGGCATCAATTAGTATTGGTGTCTGCCATACTAGATAAAATAACCAACGGAACACCTTGTTTGTTAGAGTAGTCTAGGTAGGCTGAGTAGAGAGTTATGCCGGCGGTTTTGCGACGAGCAGCATGACCCCGAAGTGACATAGGGTACCGTTCATTGCTGACTTTAGTCCGGGCCGTGAGTAGGGCCGTTTACCTTAACGATGGGGCGGTAGTGTAGAGACCTCAGATGTGGTACACCTTTAGACACAGAACATAGTTGCATTCCAGGCTAAGATATATCTAAAACACTCGAATATAGGTCAATCAACATATAGGAACAGTATAACATAGAATCAAACTCATCTTTAAAACACTTTTAGGATTAATTAGACTTAAACCTAGTGGAGAATGGATCACCCTCTCATCAAAGTATTTGATGAAGATTGCATAACTGGATTATAAGATAGGAGTTAGGATAAAAGGCTAGTTACTACTAAGCCGTTGCCACTTCCCTGGGAGTACGATAATTAAATTAATAAACGTAGATACTTTCCAATAGACTAGCTACACGATAGGTACTCTGCCTTAGGTTCTGGCTGATTAAGTGACACCATAGAGACTAAATGTGACAATTAGTCAATCACAGTCCTTAATTATTCATAATCAACATAGGGTAAAATAACACCTATTTAGCACGTCAACCGGAATCGCATCAGATTTTTGGCGCCGTTGCCGGGGAAATATCATAATGAATTTAGGATTATTGGCCACAATTCTAGAGACTTATGATAGGTAACGGTAGTAACCTAGACTTTTGATTAACACTTATGTTATACCAGTTAGGCAATCACTTTCCTGAATATAGGATTATCATAACTAATTAATTTTAGATGTCATCTGAAATTAAGAGACTTAGGATAATCAAATTTTAGAAAATTATTCTAAAACCATATTAAGGAAATTTACCTGCTTTCTAAATAAATCAAAATCCATAAAAATATTTTTCTTACTTTCTTGTTTCACTGTCCTACTTTTTGCTATTTGTTTCTAACCAGACTTTGCACTCAAAGATGAAGAGAACAAGAGCAGCTACTAATCAGGCAAAGAAAACAGAAAACCCTGACACTCCAGGACCAAAGAAGACGAAACCAGAAGGCCCCTCTAGACCCGCACCAGAAGTACCACGAGGGACTCTTCCCTCACAACCAGTGGAAGTAACCTCAAGCCCTGATGCCAGTGAACTAGTGAGACGATTCCTGAACACCCGTGAGCATAGTCCCACGGAAGAAGATCCTTCTGAGGATACCTTCCCTCCTAGAGAAGTACCCCAGAGATCTCCAATTCACCCTCCTACCCAGAGAGTTCCTCTAAATCCACCCCCTACTGATCAAACCCAGAATTCACCGACCTCTCCTGCATACACCCCAACACCTCACGAGCGCACCCCTTCATCTGCGGGGAGTACTAACGGTTATTATTCAATGTTGTCCGTGCAGATAGACACACTAACTCAAAGGGTCTATGAGATGGACCAAGGGATTGCCAGCAGACTGTGTCATTTAGACCAACTCAGTCTGAACATCACAACTAACGTAGACCGACTCAGAGCCACGGTCAATCTCCAGGAGAACCAAGGTGCACAACTACTCCGAGATGGCTGATCTACGCAGTGAGCAAAACAGGCAGAGGGATGAGATGCGAACAATACGCATAGAAATGCGAAGCATTCGGACAGAACTACAGGAGATCAGAGACAGGATTCGTTAAAAAGGGAAGATTCTTTTACTTTTATTTTCAGCAAATAATAAGTTTGAACTGAAACTTGAATAATTGACCCATATTTTTCTATTTTTCAAACATTTTTAAAGGGTCCTTTATTTTCAACAATTTTCTTCAGACATTTTATTTCTATGAAAAACGAAAATTTTGCAATTGCAGTTTATTTTTCATTAACTAAATTGTATAAACTCAAATTTTTGTTTTTCTTGCTGAATTTAAATAGGAATAAAATTAGGGTAGTATGATTTTTGAAAAAGTGAGACTGAGGAATTTTTGCATAGAGTTTTTTTTAACAACTTCTGAATTTCATTGGATAAACATGAAGCCTTGTTAAAACTTATGATTATTTTTGGTATACTGAGATTTGCAGGAATTAGAAAAAAAAATAATATTTTCGGAATTGGCATGCGTCCCGAGGCAACCCGGGACGGGCGTCCAGCGGGACGGGAGTCCTGCCTCCGGGACGGGCATCCCGAAGGCAGCCCATTCTATAAAATCTCAATTTTTTTCATTTTTCCCTCAAAATTCACTTCCAAAAATCCCCCTCTCTCAAATAACTCTCTCCCTTTACCTTTGGCAAACTTTTCAAATTTAAAATTTCAAATTTCCCTCCAAAATTTAAATTTTAAATTTCCTTCCAAATTCAAATTTCCCTCCAAAATTTGAATTTCCCGCCAAGAATTTCGAAATCTTTCCCTAGCCTAATTTCACCCTTTTGAATTCAAATTCACCTCCAGAATTCGAATTCGAACCTTCCTTCCTACCTAAAACTCCCAAAATCTCTCAAACACTTTCAACCCAAATGGCTACCAAACGTGCTCTTACCACATCCACTATGGCAGTTACCTCAGTGGCACATCCTTTTATGCTCTTCCCTCCAGCACAGCATATCAGGAGAGATGTCACGGATACATCGGACGCACGATACTGACGGGCAGAACATTGGATTGGGCAGCAGTACAGACACTGGGAGTAGAGGCTGAGGTCAGACGCATACTCGACGTACCACCTTACAGTCGAGTATTCATCGTCACAGAGCCCACATACCTGGAGCTGGTATGTGAGTTCTATGCGTCCTTTGCATGCCACCAGGAGCAAATCACATTCCGCTTAGGCGGAATAGATCGGACGATGAGCATGGCCGAGTTCGGCGTCGCCATGAGTATCTGGCAGAGAGATGAGCTGGATACGCCCGCATACACCACAGCAGTGCGAGACTTCACGACTGCAGACGTCCCCGCTGCTTGGGCTCAGATTTGTATGACGGGTGCCCCATACCAGCACGGCTCCTCAAAAGCCACAGGTATCTATCCCGCTCTTCGCTACTTACATGCCATTATCGCACACACTTTGTCAAGACGATGGACGGCCCCCGGGAATGTCACCCAAATGGAGACATTCCTCTTGGCCAAAATGCATATGGGATCCACAGTAGAGATGGCTCGACTTATCACAGTCATCATGCGGGGTTTTGCTACGGACACTCGGAAACAGTGTCTGGGGCTCGGGCCATTCATCACCAGGATAGCCCGCTACCTGGAGTTGGACATAGAGGGCTCGGAGCTTACTCTGGTCGCCCCAACCACTATTCCCACAGACGTTACCATCCTACGGAACATGGGAATGGTTGTCCAGGATGCGAGCAGCCGCTACACCATCCACACAGAGCAGCCAGGACAGGCCTCGGCATCAGAAGCAGCTCCACCGCATATCCCTCCATCCGAGACGTTCGTGCCACGTACTGCCTTCGAACGACACATGTCGCACGAATTGGCAGAACTATCGGCACGATACAGTCGAGACATGGACCGGATCGACAGACGGCTGGCAATGATGGATGACAGGGTTGACAGACGACTGGCAGTGATGGATGACAAGATCGCCATGATCACCAGTAGGATTGAGGAGATACATCAGCAGACTGCCCGAGTAGCGGAGAACTTTGAGTTTGACTTAGCAGACATCGGTCCACTGGATGGCGACCCGCCGGGTTCTTAGTCTCTCTCTCCCCCTCTTTCCTTTCTTTTGTCTTTTGTTTATCTTGTTCTTTGTGTATGTCTGGGCTGTATGACTATGAATCTTTGTACAAAATTGATTTATATGACATACAGAATTGTTGCATTATTTTGTTTTCTTGTTTTTTATTATGTTTTATTTCTTGTTTTCAAATAAGTGTGGGGTAATTAGCTATGCATGAACACTGAGGACAGTGCCAAACTTAAGTGTGGGGTAGCAGTGCACGGTGCACTGTAGCAGTTTGAAGCAGTTTGAAAAATTCTTCGCATGCTTTTGCTTGTTTTCCCCGTATTTTCACACCCTTCCAAAAAATTTTCAAAATTTTTCCGTCTTTCAGACTTCTAAATGCAGTATGCTTGGTTAAACAATTGCTTATGTCTATGATATGTAGGTAGTATGTTATGGTTAGTAGGAGATAGTTGATAGCTATCTTGGACTAATTGATTAGGAATAGGGAATTCCTGATAACTGAGCACAACTTTGTCTGGATTAGAGACCTCAACCAATTGCCCATTCGAGACTCCACTAGATAAAATTAGACCAGTTGTGGATATATTGGCAGTTAGAATGACTAGATGAGACTCTGAGCTAAAAGTGAAAGGAACATTAAGGAAGTTAATTACAATAGGGTAGTTTGCCAGCGGCCTTCGCTACTCGAGCACCACTCCTTCGGGGAACTTAAAGCCTGATGCCCTAAGGTCGTGTAGATCTGGGAGTCATCGGAGTGGGACTCGCTACATGGGTAGTTGAAGTTGACGTGTTCTAAGCAGACTCGAAATACCCTGAATCTATAAAGAAAATAACCAAGTGCTAAAACATTAAAAATCTTATCACCAAAGCTCAGAACTCAGAAAGTTATCTGTTGTCATGTGTCTAGCGATAGGTCGAAGTATTATCTGGTAGCAGTTAAGATAAGAGTTCATTGTGTTGACTATCTGGTCTAGACTAGTACACACACTACACATCAGGAAGACCCTGTGACTAAGAAAAAAGTCCAACCTAGTTGTTGATTTGTTTTCTGCCTGATCATAACAAGCTACTAGAAATTTGAGACCTTGTCATAGCAACCTAACCAGTCAGACCTGTGTTAAGAATTGTCTGAAGAATTTTTGGAATAAAAACATGATAGGAATTTAAGTGACTGCACTACGGTTTAAAATCACTAACTCCATGTAGACTTTGCTTGAGGACAAGCAAAAAGCTAAGTGTGGGGTTATCTGATACGCGAAAATCGTATCACATTTTTAGCATGTTTTTATATATGTTTTAATGTGAAATTGAGAGTAAATTGACATTAATTGTTTACTATTTACTTGATTTCACGGTTTTTATGATTTTGGAAGTGTCAGGTGAAAAGTAGACGAAAACAGCAAATTCTGGGGCAAAAACGCAATTTTTGGAAATGTTGACCCGGTCAAAGGTCCGGGACGGGCGTCCCGAACCCGGGACGGGCGTCCCGACCCAGTCAAACCGCCAGGACGGGCGTCCTGAACCGGGACGGGCGTCCCGAACCTGGTCAACGAATCAGGACGGGCGTCCCGACCGCCGAGCCGAAGCTGTCCCACATCGAATTTTCAGAGATTTTCACTCCGGGAAGCTGCTATAAATACCCCAGGCCTCCAGCAGTTGAATTCATCCCTCTCCACTCGATCTGAGTCATTAAGTGGTTTCCAGTGTACAATTTTCCAGTACACAACTCACTCAGAGACTCGGATCTCAGTTTTCTTTCTTATTAGTGTTTGTTTTAGTTTCTGAGAAATAGTCTCAGATCTTAGGTTTCTATAGATAGGTTCGTTTCTGGTATTCATAGAATACCCGGGATTTCGTTAGGAGATCCTAAGAGAGCTCTAGGCGTTCGAAGAGTCAGTCCACAGGGCTAGGCTTAAGCCCAGGACGTAAGGTAAAGTCTAGCTACTAGGCTGAGGAAGCGTCCTCCGAAGGTTCTGGTGAGCAGAGTCAGGGCGAGCAATACGACATATACAGCAGTACGCTCCGTAGGCGAGACTTCGTAAAGGGTGATTTCTTTATGGCATCGGTCCCCATGTCCCTCTCTTATATGTGTTTTGCTTTGTCTAAATATGAATTATGAATATCAGATTACGATTTATGAATAGTTGTGTTATATGTTGAAGTTTTTATGTTTTTCCGGAAATAGCCACCTGCTAAATATTCATTATGTCTGCATGTCTAATGTAAGTCTCTTTTAAACTAAAACTAGGGTTATAGACAATTCCTAACCACGGTCTATTCATAACCTGTTTAGTTTAACAGGCATCAATTAGTATTGGTGTCTGCCATACTAGATAAAATAACCAACGGAACACCTTGTTTGTTAGAGTAGTCTAGGTAGGCTGAGTAGAGAGTTATGCCGGCGGTTTTGCGACGAGCAGCATGACCCCGAAGTGACATAGGGTACCGTTCATTGCTGACTTTAGTCCGGGCCGTGAGTAGGGCCATTTACCTTAACGATGGGGCGGTAGTGTAGAGACCTCAGATGTGGTACACCTTTAGACACAGAACATAGTTGCATTCCAGGCTAAGATATATCTAAAACACTCGAATATAGGTCAATCAACATATAGGAACAGTATAACATAGAATCAGAACTAATCTTTAAAACACTTTTAGGATTAATTAGACTTAAACCTAGTGGAGAATGGATCACCCTCTCATCAAAGTATTTGATGAAGATTGCATAACTGGATTATAAGATAGGAGTTAGGATAAAAGGCTAGTTACTACTAAGCCGTTGCTACTTCCCTGGGAGTACGATAATTAAAATTAATAAAATCGTAGATACTTTCCAATAGACTAGCTACACGATAGGTACTCTGCCTTAGGTTCTGGCTGATTAAGTGACACCATAGAGACTAAATGTGACAATTAGTCAATCACAGTCCTTAATTATTCATAATCAACATAGGGTAAAATAACACCTATTTAGCACGTCAACCGGAATCGCATCATCGTTCGAAGGCAGTACGTGGCACGAACATCTCGGACGGAGGGATATGCGCTGGAAATGCTTCTGATGCTGATGCTTGTCCTGGCTGATCTGTGTGGATGGTGTATCGGCCATTCGCATCCCGGACAACTATTCCCATGTTCCGTAGAATAGTAAGATCAGCGGGAATGGTGGTCGGGGCGACCAGGGTCAGCTTCGAGCCCTCTATGTCCAACTCCAGGTAGCGGGCTAGCTTGGTGATGTACGGTCCGAGCCCCAGACACTGTTTCTGGGTGTCTGTAGTGAATCCTCGCATGATGACCGTGATGAGTCTAGCCATCTCTACAGTAGATCCCATGTGCATGTTGGCCAGAAGGAATGTCTCCATCTGAGTGACAGTTCCGGGAGCCGTCCGTCGTCCTGACAATGTATGTGCAATGATAGCGTGCAGGTAACGAAGAGTAGGATAAATACCTGTGGCTTTTGCAAAGCCATGCTAGTATGGGGCACCCGTCATGCAGATTTGAGCCCAAGCAGTGGAGACGTCTGCAGACGTGAAGTCTCGAACTGCTGTGGTGTACGCGGGCGTATCCAGCTCATCTCTCTGCCAGATACCTAGGGCGACGCCAAACTCGGCCATGCTCATCGACCGATCTATTCTGCCTAAACGGAATGTGATCTGCTCCTGGTGGCAAGTAAAAGACGCATAGAACTCACATACCAGCTCCAGGTATGTGGGCTCTGTGATGATGAATACTCGACTATAAGGTGGCACGTCGAGTATGCATCTGACTTCCGGCTCTACTCCTAGCGTTTGTACTGCTGCCCAATCCAACGTTCTGCCCGTCAGTATCGTACACCCGATGTACCCAAGGCATCTCTCTTGGTATGCTGTGCTGGAGGGAAACAACATAAAAGGATGCGCCATTGAGGTAACTGTCATGGTAGATGTGGTACGAGCACGTTTGGGAGCCATTGAAAACGAACGAGAGAGTTTATGTGGGAAAGAAAGCTTTAAGCTCAATTTCTGGAGGTGAATTTGAATTCAGAAGGATGAAATTAGGTTAGGGAAGGATTTTGAATTTTTGGCGGGAAAGTCGAATTTTGGAGGGAAATTCGAATTTTTGGGTGAAGTTTAAAATTCAAATTTTGAAGGGAAATTCGAATTTTTAAACTTTGAAGAGTTTGCCAAAAATTTGTAGAGAGAAGCTAGAGAGAAATATGTAGAGAGATGAATTTTTGGTTTTAGATTTGAGAGAAAATGAAAAAAATTGAATTTTTATAGAAGGGGCGGCCTTCGGGACGCCCGTCTCGGGTTGCTTCGGGACGCGTGCAATTCCGGGAAAAAATGTTTTTTTTTGTAATTCCATGAAAATCTCAAGATACCAAAAATAATCATAATTCTTAACAAGGCTTCATGTTTATCCAATGAAATTCAGAAGTTGTTAGAAACTCTATGCAAAAATTTCTCAGTCTCTCTTCTCTTTTTTTTTCGAAAATCATGACTACCCTAATGTTGTCCCTACTTAAATTCAGCAAGAATTTCAGAAAAACAAAAACTGAGTTTGTACAATTTAATTAGTGAAAAATAAACTGTTTTTGCAAAACTCCTGTTTTTCATAGAAATTCGAAATAAAATGTCTGAAGAAAGTTGTTGAATATAAAGGACCCTTTTAAAATGTTTGAAAATAGAAAAATATGGGTCAATTATTCAAGTTTCAGTTCAAACGAATTTGAGAGTAAAAGAATCTTCCCTTTTTAACGAATCCTATCTCTGATCTCCTGTAGTTCTGTTCGAATGCTTTGCATTTCTATGCGTATGGTTCTCATCTCATCCCTCTGCTTGTTCTGCTCACTGTGTAATTCAGCCATCTCTCGAAGTAGTTGTGCACCTTGGTTCTCCTGAAGATTGACCGTGGCTCTGAGTCGGTCCACGTTAGTTGTGATATTCAGACTGAGTTGGTCTAAATGACACAGTCTGCTGGCAATCCCTTGGTCCATCTCATAGACCCTTTGAGTTAACGTGTCTATCTGCACGGACAACATTGAATAATAACCGTTAGTACTCCCCGCAGATGAAGGGGTGCGCTCGTTAGGTGTTGGGGTGTATGCAGGAGAGGTTGGTGAATTTTGGGTTTGGTCAGTAGGGGGTGGATTTATAGGAACTCTCTGGGCAGGAGGGTGAATTGGAGATCTCTGGGGTTCTTCTCTAGGAGGGAAGGTATCCTCAGAAGGATCTTCTTCCGTGGGACTATGCTCATGGGTGTTCAGGAATCGTCTCACTAGTTCACTGGCATCAGGGCTTGAGTTTACTTCCACTGGTTGTGAAGAAAGAGTCCCTCGTGGTACTTCTGGTGCAGGCCTAGAGGGGCCCTCTGGCTTTGTCTTCTTCGGTCCTGGAGTGTCAGGGTTCTCTGTTTTCTTTGCCTGGTTAGTAGCTGCTCTTGTTCTCTTCATCTTTGAGTGCAAAGTCTGGTTAGAAATAACAAATAGCAAAAGTAGGAAAGTGAAACAAGAAAGCAAGAAAAATATTTTTATGGATTTTGATTTATTTAGAAAGCAAGTAAATTTCCTCAATATGGTTTTAGAATAATTTTCTAAAATTTCATTATCCTAAGTGTCTTAATTCTAGATATTATCTAAAATTAATTAGTTATGATAATCCTATATTTAGGAAAGTGATTGTCTAACTAACATAAGATAAGTGTGATACGCGAAAATCGTATCACTTTTTAGCATGTTTTTATGTATGAATTTGGGTGAAATCGAGGGTAATTTGATCTTGATTGTTCGTTATTCACTTAATTTCATAGTATTTATGATTTTGGAAGTGTCAGGTGAAAAGTAGACGAAAACAGCAAATTTTGGGGCAAAAACGCAATTTTTGGAAATGTTGACCCGGTTAAAGGGTCGGGACGGGCGTCCCGAAGCCGGGACGGGCATCCCGACCAAGTCAAGGCACCTGGACGGGCGTCCCAACCTGGTCAACTGACTAGGAAGGGCGTCCCGAGCCGCCAGAAGCTGTCCCACATCGAATTTTTCAGAGATTTTCACTCCGGGAAGCTGCTATAAATACCCTAGGCCTCCAGCAGTTGAATTCATTCCTCTCCACTCGATCTGAGTCATTTAGTGGTGTCCAGTGTACAATTCTCTAGTACACAACTCACTCAGAGACTCGGATCTCAGTTTTCTTTCTTATTAGTATTGTGTTTTACATTCTGAGAAATAGTCTCAGATCTTAGGTTTCTATAGATAGGTTCGTTTCTAGTATTCATGGAATACCCGGGATTTCGTTAGGAGATCCTAAGAGGGCTCCAAGCGTTCGAAGAGTCAGTCCACAGGGCTGGGCTTAAGCTGGGTATTAAGGTAAAGCCCAGTTACTAGGCTGAGGAAGCGTCCTCCGAAGGTTCTGGTGAGCAGAGTCAAGGCAAGCAATACGACATATACAGCAGTACGCTCCGTCGGCGAGACTACGTAAAGGGTGATTTCTTTATGGCATCAATCCCCATGTCCCTCTCTTATATGTTGTTATTGTTTTGTTCTAAATACATATTATGAATACGACATTACGATGTTTATGAATAGTTGTTTTAAATGTTGTCGTTATTATGTTTTTCCGGAAATAGCCACCTGCTAAATATTCACTATGTCTGCATGTTTAATGTGCTCTTTTAAACTAAAGTTAGGGTTATAGACAATTCCTAACCACGGTCTAATCATAACCTGTTTAGTTTAACAGGCATCAATTAGTATTGGTGTCTGCCATGCTAGATAAAATAACATGTTGAACACCCTACCTGTTAAAGTAGTCTAGGTAGGGGCCGAGCTGAGTCCGATTATGCCGGCGGCTAGGGCAAGCGGTATGATCCCCAAAGTGACATAGGGCTTTCTTGGATGCCTTCGTCCCGAACCGTGAGTAAGGCCGTCATTAAGGTAGGGCGGTTTATTAGAGACCTCGGATGTGGTACGCCTTTAGACACAGAACATAGTTGCAATCCAGGCTAAGATATATCTAAAATACTCGAATATAGGTCAAACAACATATAGGAACAGTATAACATAGAATCAGGACTCATCTATAAAACACTTCTAGGTTTAATTAGACTGAAACCTATTAGAGAATGAATCACCCTCTCATCAAAGTATTTGATGAAGATTGCATAACTGGATTATAAGATAGGAGTTAGGATAAAAGGCTAGTTACTACTAAGCCGTTGCCACTTCCCTGGGAGTACGATATTTATTTAATAAAATCGTAGATACTTTCCAACAGACTAGCTACACGATAGGTACTCTGCCTTAGGTTCTGGCTGATTAAGTGACACCATAGAGACTAAATGTGACAATTAGTCAATCACAGTCCTTAATTATTCATAATCAACATAGGGTAAAATACACCTATTTAGCACATCGGTCGGAAACCCATCAGATTTTTGGCGCCGTTGACGGGGAAATATCATAATGAATTTAGGATTATTGGCCACAATTCTAGAGACTTATGATAGGTAACGGTAGTAACCTAGACCTTAGACCTGCACTTATTTTATACTAGTTAGACAATCAATTTCCGAAATATTGGGTTATTATAACTAATTAATTTTAGATAATATCTGAAATTAAGACACTTAGGATAATCAAATTTTAGAAAATTATTCTAAAACCATATTAAGGAAATTTACCTGCTTTCACAACAAAAAGAAAAAATGTTAAAATTTAAAATCCCAAAAAGAATGTATCTTTCTTGCTCAACGGTGAGTTGTTCCTTTTCCCTATCTCTTGTTTGTTTTAGTTGTTTTCGTAGTTGCTCTTTTTCGTATTTTTCTTCCTTTATTTCGAAGAAATAAAAATGGAAATGAGGATAAATATATTTTCTTCTGAGTTGTAAAATGTTGGCTTAGATTTTTATCGGGAAGAAACTCTATTTTAGAATTTTCTTAGAGTCATGCCGGCCTTATTAGGATGAGTTATGAAATAGTTTTTCCTTAATAGCCAGACCTTTGAATGTTCTATTGGAAAAATGATGTTCCTTTTGTTTGATGATAAATGCATGAGATTGTTTAAACCGAAAGGAATTACTGCACCCATTATGGCATCACCTGATTGAAATATGCTTTTTGAATGAACATGTAATGATGTAGTAAGAATTGTTTTAGGACAGAAACATGATAAGAAAGTTCATGTATGATAAATCCTAATCTTATCTAGTCTTGTCTAAAAACAATAGGTTACACTGATCACTCTGAGATATTTGTGTTCAATAAAACTGATACTGAACCATACTTGATTTAGTTAAGTTTTATTGTTACTTGAACTTGATATAGAATAAAGGGATAAGAAAAAGGGTTGAAAATCTAGAAAGCAAACCATATGTCTAGATTAGAAAACCCCGAGTTAGAGGCTAGTGTAATACTGATAAATTTCTGGATGAAAACTTGTTTGCATTGTTTGCTATGTATAATAATTCTCATCTGTGGTTTATTGCAAATTATCTAGTCACTGAATAAGTTCCAAGTGATATGACTTATCAGCAAAACAAGAAATTCTTTGCTGATTTGAAATACTACTGGGCAGTTTCTCTTTTATTTTAAATTTTTGCAGATCAGTTGATCAGAAGACGTGTCTCAGAAGACGAAGGCCACAAGAGTTTGGAGCATTGCCCTAAAGAATCTACGGGAAACCAATTGACTACTATCAACACTGTCCGGAAAGTGTTGAAAGCAGGATCTTGTTGACCCACCATAGTCAAGGACTTTTGTATCTCTGATACAGTCCTGCGATGCTTGCCAAATAACATGTAACACATCTTCCAGAGATCGTCTACCCCAGCAACGTACACAGAATGTTGCAACCTTTGATATCATGGGTATTTCGAATCCTTTTCTCTTTCTTCTTCTTTGAACATAATTGCATCATAGTAGTCGTGGAACACTTTTCAAAAATAGCCTGAACCACAGGCATTACCTACTAATGATGTTAAAGTCATGTGCAGATTCTAGTTGTTTTCCAGATTCAAAGTGCCAATGTTTTAGGAAGAAATGTTCAGCCTGTGTATCAAATCTGTGAAGTTTGCTAAGTACCACACTTTAGCAGGGATTGCTATGGGAATGACTGACCATTCCAAAAGAGGTAGGAGTAGGTTACTGCAGAATACTGCTCCAATGGGAAATGCATACAATCCCAACTAGAGGAATCATACGGGATTTAGCTGAGGAATAATTCGGAAGCTGGAAACTTTCAGAGATACCACCACAGCAAAACCCCTACCCGCAGAATCAACAGATGAGATACTGGCAACAATTAAATCCAGACCAGTGCAAGCAAGTGATCTACCAAGAGTTAACGAAGGGTCGAAGGATATAGAGGAATTTGGCGTTGTATCAGGAGCATAGCAATGGAGGAGCTTGCATTCCCTGCATACCAATCAGCTGTGAGAAACTTCCCCGAGGAAGTCTCAAATACTTGGGCCCAGATCTACACAACTGGAGCCCCCTACCACCACAGCTTCGCCAAAACTTCAGGTATCTTTTCTTCCATTTGAGACTTGCATGCAATACCTTTACTAACATTGGCAAGATGGCACACAAATCCCAAGAAGTCTCATTCCTAGACATGTTCCCCCTGGACACGTTGCTATGATTATGAGAAATCTTACAAATGATTTGAGGAAACAGTCCTTGGGGATTGAGCCATTCCTCAAATGGATATGCCACTACCTGGAGCTCGACAATGAAGGATCGGAGCTGATGTTATCCGTTCCAATATCTAGAGCTTGCAGAGTCAAGAACACCTCAGCAATAGCACATGGCTAAGGTGAAGAGCCAATTGACAGATCAGAGAAGACCCTTCTGCTCGCGACATGAAGGGAGTTTTTCTAATCCTCATGATCCTTTACTTTTGTTTTCTTTGTTTTGTGTTCTGTTTTGCTATTTCTATTATCCTTCTTATTTTATTTTCTCTCTTACCCTGAATTAGTCAAATAAGTGTGGGGTAAGAGTTCTTTGTGTTATTTTCATTATTTCTTATTTTCAAATAAGTGTGGGGTAAATTAGATATGCATGACCACTGAGGACAGTGCCAAACTTAAGTGTGGGTAACAGTGCACGGTGCACTGTAGCAGAGTGCAAAATTTTTCGCATGATTTTGCTTGTTTTCACGTACTTTCACACCCTTCCAAAAAAAATTCAAAATTTTTTTCTGTCTTTCAGACGTCTAAATGCAGTATGCTTGGTTAAACAATTGCTTATGTCTATGATATGTAGGTAGTATGTTATGGTTAGTAGGAGATAATTGATAGCTATCTTGGACTAATTGATTAGGAATAGGGAATTCCTGATAACTGAGCACAACTTTGTCTGTATTAGAGACCTCAACCAATTACCTGTTCGAGACTTAACTAGATAAAATTAGACCAGTTGTGGATATAGTGGCAGTTAGGATGACTAGTGATACGCGAAAATCGTATCACATTTTTAGCATGTTTTTATAATGTTTTAATGTGAAATTGAGAGTAAATTGACATTAATTGTTTACTATTTACTTGATTTCACGGTTTTTATGATTTTGGAAGTGTCAGGTGAAAAGTAGACGAAAACAGCAATTCTGGGGCAAAAACACAATTTTTGGAAATGTTGACCCGGTCAAAGGTCCGGGACGGGCGTTCCGACCCAGTCAAACCGCCAGGACGGGCGTCCTGAACCGGACGGGCGTCCCGAACCTGGTCAACGAATCAGGACGGGCGTCCCGAACCGGGACGGGCATCCCGAGCCGCCAGAAGCTGTCCCACATCGAATTTTTCAGAGATTTTTACTCCGGGAAGCTCTATAAATACCCCAGGCCTCCAGCAGTTGAAATCATCCCTCTCCACTCTATCTGAGTCATTAAGTGGTTTCCAGTGTACAATTTTCCAGTACACAACTCACTCAGAGACTCGGATCTCAGTTTTCTTTCTTATTAGTGTTTGTTTTAGTTTCTGAGAAATAGTCTCAGATCTTAGGTTTCTATAGATAGGTTCGTTTCTGGTATTCATCGTTAGGAGATCCTAAGAGAGCTCTAGGCGTTCGAAGAGTCAGTCCACAGGGCTAGGCTTAAGCCCAGTACGTAAGGTAAAGTCTAGCTACTAGGCTGAGGAAGCGTCCTCCGAAGGTTCTGGTGAGCAGAGTCAGGGCGAGCAATACGACATATACAGCAGTACGCTCCGTAGGCGAGACTTCGTAAAGGGTGATTTCTTTATGGCATCGGTCCCCATGTCCCTCTCTTATATGTGTTATTGCTTTGTCCTAAATATGAATTATGAATATCAGATTACGATTATATGAATAGTTGTGTTATATGTTGAAGTTTTTATGTTTTTCCGGAAATAGCCACCTGCTAAATATTCATTATGTCTGCATGTCTAATGTAAGTCTCTTTTAAACTAAAACTAGCGTTATAGACAATTCCTAACCACGGTCTATTCATAACCTATTTAGTTTAACAGGCATCAATTAGTATTGGTGTCTGCCATACTAGATAAAATAACTAACGGAACACCTTGTTGTTGTAGAGTAGTCTAGGTAGGCTGAGTAGAGAGTTATGCCGGCGGTTTTGCGACGAGCAGCATGACCCCGAAGTGACATAGGGTACCGTTCATTGCTGACTTTAGTCCGGGCCGTGAGTAGGGCCGTTTACCTTAACGATGGGGCGGTAGTATAGAGACCTCAGATGTGGTACACCTTTAGACACAGAACATAGTTGCATTCCAGGCTAAGATATATCTAAAACACTCGAATATAGGTCAATCAACATATAGGAACAGTATAACATAGAATCAGAACTCATCTTTAAAACACTTTTAGGATTAATTAGACTTAAACCTAGTGGAGAATGGATCACCCTCTCATCAAAGTATTTGATGAAGATTGCATAACTGGATTATAAAATAGGAGTTAGGATAAAAGGCTAGTTACTACTAAGCCGTTGCCACTTCCCTGGAGTACGATAATTAAAATTAATAAAATCGTAGATACTTTCCAATAGACTAGCTACACGATAGGTACTCTGCCTTAGGTTATGGCTGATTAAGTGACACCATAGAGACTAAATGTGACAATTAGTCAATCACAGTCCTTAATTATTCATAATCAACATAGGGTAAAATAACACCTATTTATCACGTCAACCGAATCGCATCATCGTTCGAAGGCAGTACGTGGCACGAACGTCTCGACGGAGGGAGGATATGCGCTGGAAATGCTTCTGATGCTGATGCTTGTCCTGGCTGATCTGTGTGGATGGTGTATCGGCCATTCGCATCCCGGACAACTATTCCCATGTTCCGTAGAATAGTAAGATCAGCGGGAATGGTGGTCGGGGCGACCAGGGTCAGCTTCGAGCCCTCTATGTCCAACTCCAGGTAGCGGGCTAGCTTGGTGATATACGGTCCGAGCCCCAGACACTGTTTCCGGGTGTCTGTAGCGAATCCTCGCATGATGACCGTGATGAGTCTAGCCATCTCTACCGTAGATCCCATGTGTATGTTGGCCAGAAGGAATGTCTCCATCTGAGTGACAGTTCCGGGAGCCGTCCGTCGTCCTGACAATGTATGTGCAATGATAGCGTGCAGGTAACGAAGAGTAGGATAAATACCTGTGGCTTTTGCAAAGCCATGCTAGTATGGGGCACCCGTCATGCAGATCTGAGCCCAAGCAGTGGAGACGTCTGCAGACGTGAAGTCTCGAACTGCTGTGGTGTACGCGGGCGTATCCAGCTCATCTCTCTGCCAGATACCTAGGGCGATGCCAAACTCGGCCATGCTCATCGACCGATCTATTCTGCCTAAACGGAATGTGATCTGCTCCTGGTGGCAAGTAAAAGACGCATAGAACTCACATACCAGCTCCAGGTATGTGGGCTCTGTGATGATGAATACTCGACTATAAGGTGGCACGTCGAGTATGCATCTGACTTCCGGCTCTACTCCTAGCGTCTGTACTGCTACCCAATCCAACGTTCTGCCCGTCAGTATCGTACGACCGATGTACCCAAGGCATCTCTCTTGGTATGCTGTGCTGGAGGGAAACAACATAAAAGGATGCGCCATTGAGGTAACTGTCATGGTAGATGTGGTACGAGCACGTTTGGGAGCCATTGAAAACGAACGAGAGAGTTTATGTGGGAAAGAAAGCTTTAAGCTCAATTTCTAGAGGTGAATTTGAATTCAGAAGGATGAAATTAGGTTAGGGAAGGATTTTGAATTTTTGGCGGGAAAGTCGAATTTTGGAGGGAAATTCGAATTTTTGGGTGAAGTTTAAAATTCAAATTTTGAAGGGAAATTCGAATTTTTAAACTTTGAAGAGTTTCCCAAAAATTTGTAGAGAGAAGCTAGAGAGAAATATGTAGAGAGATGAATTTTGGTTTAGATTTGAGAGAAAATGAAAAAATTGAATTTTTATAGAAGGGGCGGCTCGGGACGCCCGTCCCGGGTGCTTCGGACGCGTGCAATTCCGGGAAAATTTTTTTTTTTGTAATTCCATGAAATCCCAAGATACCAAAAATAATCATAATTCTTAACAAGGCTTCATGTTTATCCAATGAAATTCAGAAGTTGTTAGAAACTCTATGCAAAAATTTCTCAATCTATCTTCTCCTTTTTTTTCGAAAATCATGACTACCCTAATGTTGTCCCTACTTAAATTCAGCAAGAATTTCAGAAACAAAAACTGAGTTTGTACAATTTAATTAGTGAAAAATAAACTGTATTTGCAAAACTCCTGTTTTTCATAGAAATTCGAAATAAATGTCTGAAGAAAGTTGTTGAATATAAAGGACCCTTTTAAAATGTTTGAAAATAGAAAAATATGGGTCAATTATTCAAGTTTCAGTTCAAACGAATTTGAGAGTAAAAGAATCTTCCCTTTTTAACGAATCCTATCTCTGATCTCCTGTAGTTCTGTTCGAATGCTTCGCATTTCTATGCGTATGGTTCTCATCTCATCCCTTGCTTGTCTGCTCACTCTGTAATTCAGCCATCTCTCGAAGTAGTTGTGCACCTTGGTTCTCCTGAAGATTGACCGTGGCTCGAGTCGGTCCACGTTAGTTGTGATATTCAGACTGAGTTGGTCTAAATGACACAGTCTGCTGGCAATCCCTTGGTCCATCTCATAGACCCTTTGAGTTAACGTGTCTATCTGCACGAAACATTGAATAATAACCGTTAGTAACTCCCCGCAGATGAAGGGGTGCGTTAGGTGTTGGGTGTATGCAGGAGAGGTTGGTGAATTTTGGGTTTGGTCAGTAGGGGTTGGATTTATAGGAACTCTCTGGGCAGGAGGGTGAATTGGAGATCTCTGGGGTTCTTCTCTTAGGAGGGAAGGTATCCTCAGAAGGATCTTCTTCCGTGGGACTATGCTCATGGGTGTTCAAGAATCGTCTCACTAGTTCACTGGCATCAGGGCTTGAGTTACTTCCACTGGTTGTGAAGAAGAGTCCCTGTACTTCTGGTGCAGGCCTAGAGGGGCCCTCTGGCTTTGTCTTCTTCGGTCCTGGAGTGTCAGGGTTCTCTGTTTTCTTTGCCTGGTTAGTAGCTGCTCTTGTTCTCTTCATCTTTGAGTGCAAAGTCTGGTTAGAAATAACAAATAGCAAAAGTAGGAAAGTGAAACAAGAAAGCAAGAAAAATATTTTTATGGTTGATTTATTAGAAAGCAAGTAAATTCCTCAATGGTTTTAGAATAATTTTCTAAAATTTCATTATCCTAAGTGTCTTAATTAGATATTATCTAAAATTAATTAGTTATGATAATCCTATATTAGGAAGTGATTGTCTAACTAAACATAAGATAAGTGGATACGCGAAAATGTATAACTTTTTAGCATGTTTTTATGTATGAATTTGGGTGAATCGAGGGTAATTTGATCTTGATTGTTCGTTATTCACTTAATTTCATAGTATTTATGATTTTGGAAGTGTCAGGTGAAAAGTAGAGAAAAACAGCAAATTTTGGGGCAAAAACGCAATTTTTGGAAATGTTGACCCGGTCAAAGGGTGGGAGGCGTCCGAAGCCGGGACGGGCATCCCGACCAAGTCAAGGCACCTGGACGGGCGTCCCAACCTGGTCAACTGACCAGGAAGGGCTTCCCGAGCCGCCAGAAGCTGTCCCACATCAAATTTTTCAGAAATTTTCACTCCGGGAAGCTGCTATAAATACCCTAGGCCTCCAGCAGTTGAATTCATTCCTCTCCACTCGATCTGAGTCATTTAGTGGTGTCCAGTGTACAATTCTCTAGTACACAACTCACTCAGAGACTCGGATCTCAGTTTTTTCTTATTAGTGTTGTGTTTTACTTTCTGAGAAATAGCCACCTGCTAAATATTCACTATGTCTGCATGTTTAATGTGCTCTTTTAAACTAAAGTTAGGGTTATAGACAATTCCTAACCACGGTCTAATCATAACCTGTTTAGTTTAACAGGCATCAATTAGTATTGGTGTCTGCCATGCTAGATAAAATAACATGTTGAACACCCTACCTGTTAAAGTAGTCTAGGTAGGGGCCGAGCTGAGTCCGATTATGCCGGTGGCTAGGGCAAGCGGTATGATCCCCAAAGTGACATAGGGCTTTCATGGATGCCTTCGTCCCGAACCGTGAGTAAGGCCGTCATTAAGGTAGGGCGGTTTATTAGAGACCTCGGATGTGGTACGCCTTTAGACACAGAACATAGTTGCAATCCAGGCTAAGATATATCTAAAATACTCGAATATAGGTCAAACAACATATAGGAACAGTATAACATAGAATCAGGACTCATCTATAAAACACTTCTAGGTTTAATTAGACTGAAACCTATTAGAGAATGAATCACCCTCTCATCAAAGTATTTGATGAAGATTGCATAACTGGATTATAAGATAGGAGTTAGGATAAAAGGCTAGTTACTACTAAGCCGTTGCCACTTCCCTGGGAGTACGATATTTATTTAATAAAATCGTAGATACTTTCCAACAGACTAGCTACACGATAGGTACTCTGCCTTAGGTTCTGGCTGATTAAGTGACACCATAGAGACTAAATGTGACAATTAGTCAATCAGTCCTTAATTATTCATAATCAACATAGGGTAAAATAACACCTATTTAGCACATCGGTCGGAAACCCATCAGATTTTTGGCGCCGTTGACGGGGAAATATCATAATGAATTTAGGATTATTGGCCACAATTCTAGAGACTTATGATAGGTAACGGTAGTAACCTAGACCTTAGACCTGCACTTATTTATACTAGTTAGACAATCAATTTCCGAAATATTGGGTTATCATAACTAATTAATTTTAGATAATATCTGAAATTAAGACACTTAGGATAATCAAATTTTAGAAAATTATTCTAAAACCATATTAAGGAAATTTACCTGCTTTCAACATAAAAAGAAAAAAAATGTTAAAAATTTAAAATCCCAAAAAGAATGTATCTTTCTTGCTCAACGGTGAGTTGTTCCTTTCCCTATCTCTTGTTTGTTTTAGTTGTTTTCGTAGTTGCTCTTTTTCGTGTTTTTCTTCCTTTATTTAATTTCGAAAAATAAAAATGGAAATGAGGATAAAATATATTTTCTTCTGAGTTGTAAAATGTTGGCTTAGATTTTTATCGGGAAGAAACTCTATTTTAGAATTTTCTTAGAGTCATGCCGGCCTTATTAGGATGAGTTATGAAATAGTTTTTCCTTAATAGCCAGACCTTTGAATGTTCTATTGGAAAAATGATGTTCCTTTTGTTTGATGATAAATGCATGAGATTGTTTAAACCGAAAGGAATTACTGCACCCATTATGGCATCACCTGATTGAAATATGCTTTTTGAATGAACATGTAATGATGTAGTAAGAATTGTTTTAGGACAGAAACATGATAAGAAAGTTCATGTATGATAAATCCTAATCTTATCTAGTCTTGTCTAAAAACAATAGGTTACACTGATCACTCTGAGATATTTGTGTTCAATAAAACTGATACTGAACCATACTTGATTTAGTTAAGTTTTATTGTTACTTGAACTTGATATAGAATAAAGGGATAAGAAAAAGGGTTGAAAATCTAGAAAGCAAACCATATGTCTAGATTAGAAAACCCCGAGTTAGAGGCTAGTGTAATACTGATAAATTTCTGGATGAAAACTTGTTTGCATTGTTTGCTATGTATAATAATTCTCATATGTGGTTTATTGCAAATTATCTAGTCACTGAATAAGTTCCAAGTGATATGACTTATCAGCAAAACAAGAAATTCTTTGCTGATTTGAAATATTACTACTGGGCAGTTTCTCTTTTATTTTAAATTTTTGCAGATCAGTTGATCAGAAGACGTGTCTCAGAAGACGAAGGCCACAAGAGTTTGGAGCATTGCCCTAAAGAATCTACGGGAAACCAATTGACTACTATCAACACTGTCCGGAAAGTGTTGAAAGCAGGATCTTGTTGACCCACCATAGTCAAGGACTTTTGTATCTCTGATACAGTCCTGCGATGCTTGCCAAATAACATGTAACACATCTTCCAGAGATCGTCTACCCCAGCAACGTACACAGAATGTTGCAACCTTTGATATCATGGGTATTTCGAATCCTTTTCTCTTTCTTCCTTTGAACATAATTGCATCATAGTAGTCGTGGAACACTTTTCAAAAATAGCCTGAACCACAGGCATTACCTACTAATGATGTTAAAGTCATGTGCAGATTCTAGTTGTTTTCCAGATTCAAAGTGCCAATGTTTTAGGAAGAAATGTTCAGCCTGTGTATCAAATCTGTGAAGTTTGCTAAGTACCACACTTTAGCAGGGATTGCTATGGGAATGACTGACCATTCCAAAAGAGGTAGGAGTAGGTTACTGCAGAATACTGCTCCAATGGGAAATGCATACAATCCCAACTAGAGGAATCATACGGGATTTAGCTGAGGAATAATTCGGAAGCTGGAAACTTTCAGAGGATACCACCACAGCAAAACCCCTACCCGCAGAATCAACAGATGAGATACTGGCAACAATTAAATCCAGACCAGTGCAAGCAAGTGATCTACCAAGAGTTAACGAAGGGTCGAAGGATATAGAGGAATTTGGCGTTGTATCAGGAGCATAGCAATGGAGGAGCTTGCATTCCCTGCATACCAATCAGCTGTGAGAAACTTCCCCGAGGAAGTCTCAAATACTTGGGCCCAGATCTACACAACTGGAGCCCCCTACCACCACAGCTTCGCCAAAACTTCAGGTATCTTTTCTTCCATTTGAGACTTGCATGCAATACCTTTACTAACATTGGCAAGATGGCACACAAATCCCAAGAAGTCTCATTCCTAGACATGTTCCCCCTGGACACGTTGCTATGATTATGAGAAATCTTACAAATGATTTGAGGAAACAGTCCTTGGGGATTGAGCCATTCCTCAAATGGATATGCCACTACCTGGAGCTCGACAATGAAGGATCGGAGCTGATGTTATCCGTTCCAATATCTAGAGCTTGCAGAGTCAAGAACACCTCAGCAATAGCACATGGCTAAGGTGAAGAGCCAATTGACAGATCAGAGAAGACCCTTCTGCTCGCGACATGAAGGGAGTTTTTCTAATCCTCATGATCCTTTACTTTTGTTTTCTTTGTTTTGTGTTCTGTTTTGCTATTTCTATTATCCTTCTTATTTTATTTTCTCTCTTACCCTGAATTAGTCAAATAAGTGTGGGGTAAGAGTTCTTTGTGTTATTTTCATTATTTCTTATTTTCAAATAAGTGTGGGGTAAATTAGATATGCATGACCACTGAGGACAGTGCCAAACTTAAGTGTGGGGTAACAGTGCACGGTGCACTGTAGCAGAGTGCAAAATTTTTCGCATGATTTTGCTTGTTTTCACGTACTTTCACACCCTTCCAAAAAAATTCAAAATTTTTTTCTGTCTTTCAGACGTCTAAATGCAGTATGCTTGGTTAAACAATTGCTTATGTCTATGATATGTAGGTAGTATGTTATGGTTAGTAGGAGATAATTGATAGCTATCTTGGACTAATTGATTAGGAATAGGGAATTCCTGATAACTGAGCACAACTTTGTCTGTATTAGAGACCTCAACCAATTACCTGTTCGAGACTTAACTAGATAAAATTAGACCAGTTGTGGATATAGTGGCAGTTAGGATGACTAGTGATACGCGAAAATCGTATCACATTTTTAGCATGTTTTTATATATGTTTTAATGTGAAATTGAGAGTAAATTGACATTAATTGTTTACTATTTACTTGATTTCACGGTTTTTATGATTTTGGAAGTGTCAGGTGAAAAGTAGACGAAAACAGCAAATTCTGGGGCAAAAACACAATTTTTGGAAATGTTGACCCGGTCAAAGGTCCGGGACGGGCGTTCCGACCCAGTCAAACCGCCAGGACGGGCGTCCTGAACCGGGACGGGCGTCCCGAACCTGGTCAACGAATCAGGACGGGCGTCCCGAACCGGGACGGGCATCCCGAGCCGCCAGAAGCTGTCCCACATCGAATTTTTCAGAGATTTTTACTCCGGGAAGCTGCTATAAATACCCCAGGCCTCCAGCAGTTGAAATCATCCCTCTCCACTCTATCTGAGTCATTAAGTGGTTTCCAGTGTACAATTTTCCAGTACACAACTCACTCAGAGACTCGGATCTCAGTTTTCTTTCTTATTAGTGTTTGTTTTAGTTTCTGAGAAATAGTCTCAGATCTTAGGTTTCTATAGATAGGTTCGTTTCTGGTATTCATCGTTAGGAGATCCTAAGAGAGCTCTAGGCGTTCGAAGAGTCAGTCCACAGGGCTAGGCTTAAGCCCAGTACGTAAGGTAAAGTCTAGCTACTAGGCTGAGGAAGCGTCCTCCGAAGGTTCTGGTGAGCAGAGTCAGGGCGAGCAATACGACATATACAGCAGTACGCTCCGTAGGCGAGACTTCGTAAAGGGTGATTTCTTTATGGCATCGGTCCCCATGTCCCTCTCTTATGTGTTATGTTGTTATTGTTTGTCTAAATATGATATATGATTATATATGAATTATATGTATATATTGTTGTTGTTTGATAGTTTTTATTTTTTTTTCCGGAAATAGCCACCTGCTAAATATTCATTATGTCTGCATGTCTAATGTAAGTCTCTTTTAAACTAAAACTAGCGTTATAGACAATTCCTAACCACGGTCTATTCATAACCTGTTTAGTTTAACAGGCATCAATTAGTATTGGTGTCTGCCATACTAGATAAAATAACTAACGGAACACCTTGTTTGTTAGAGTAGTCTAGGTAGGCTGAGTAGAGAGTTATGCCGGCGGTTTTGCGACGAGCAGCATGACCCCGAAGTGACATAGGGTACCGTTCATTGCTGACTTTAGTCCGGGCCGTGAGTAGGGCCGTTTACCTTAACGATGGGGCGGTAGTATAGAGACCTCAGATGTGGTACACCTTTAGACACAGAACATAGTTGCATTCCAGGCTAAGATATATCTAAAACACTCGAATATAGGTCAATCAACATATAGGAACAGTATAACATAGAATCAGAACTCATCTTTAAAACACTTTTAGGATTAATTAGACTTAAACCTAGTGGAGAATGGATCACCCTCTCATCAAAGTATTTGATGAAGATTGCATAACTGGATTATAATAAAGGAGTTAGGATAAAAGGCTAGTTACTACTAAGCCGTTGCCACTTCCCTGGGAGTACGATAATTAAAATTAATAAAATCGTAGATACTTTCCAATAGACTAGCTACACGATAGGTACTCTGCCTTAGGTTATGGCTGATTAAGTGACACCATAGAGACTAAATGTGACAATTAGTCAATCACAGTCCTTAATTATTCATAATCAACATAGGGTAAAATAACACCTATTTATCACGTCAACCGGAATCGCATCATCGTTCGAAGGCAGTACGTGGCACGAACGTCTCGGACGGAGGGATATGCGCTGGAAATGCTTCTGATGCTGATGCTTGTCCTGGCTGATCTGTGTGGATGGTGTATCGGCCATTCGCATCCCGGACAACTACCTTCCAATAGTAAGATTGGTGGTCGGGGCGACCAGGGTCAGCTTCGAGCCCTCTATGTCCAACTCCAGGTAGCGGGCTAGCTTGGTGATATACGGTCCGAGCCCCAGACACTGTTTCCGGGTGTCTGTAGCGAATCCTCGCATGATGACCGTGATGAGTCTAGCCATCTCTACCGTAGATCCCATGTGTATGTTGGCCAGAAGGAATGTCTCCATCTGAGTGACAGTTCCGGGAGCCGTCCGTCGTCCTGACAATGTATGTGCAATGATAGCGTGCAGGTAACGAAGAGTAGGATAAATACCTGTGGCTTTTGCAAAGCCATGCTAGTATGGGGCACCCGTCATGCAGATCTGAGCCCAAGCAGTGGAGACGTCTGCAGACGTGAAGTCTCGAACTGCTGTGGTGTACGCGGGCGTATCCAGCTCATCTCTCTGCCAGATACCTAGGGCGACGCCAAACTCGGCCATGCTCATCGACCGATCTATTCTGCCTAAACGGAATGTGATCTGCTCCTGGTGGCAAGTAAAAGACGCATAGAACTCACATACCAGCTCCAGGTATGTGGGCTCTGTGATGATGAATACTCGACTATAAGGTGGCACGTCGAGTATGCATCTGACTTCCGGCTCTACTCCTAGCGTCTGTACTGCTGCCCAATCCAACGTTCTGCCCGTCAGTATCGTACGACCGATGTACCCAAGGCATCTCTCTTGGTATGCTGTGCTGGAGGGAAACAACATAAAAGGATGCGCCATTGAGGTAACTGTCATGGTAGATGTGGTACGAGCAGTTTGGGAGCCATTGAAAACGAACGAGAGAGTTTATGTGGGAAAGAAAGCTTTAAGCTCAATTTCTAGAGGTGAATTTGAATTCAGAAGGATGAAATTAGGTTAGGGAAGGATTTTGAATTTTTGGCGGGAAAGTCGAATTTTGGAGGGAAATTCGAATTTTTGGGTGAAGTTTAAAATTCAAATTTTGAAGGGAAATTCGAATTTTTAAACTTTGAAGAGTTTGCCAAAAATTTGTAGAGAGAAGCTAGAGAGAAATATGTAGAGAGATGAATTTTTGGTTTTAGATTTGAGAGAAAATGAAAAAAATTGAATTTTTATAGAAGGGGCGGCCTTCGGGACGCCCGTCCCGGGTTGCTTCGGGACGCGTGCAATTCCGGGAAAATTTTTTTTTTTTGTAATTCCATGAAAATCCCAAGATACCAAAAATAATCATAATTCTTAACAAGGCTTCATGTTTATCCAATGAAATTCAGAAGTTGTTAGAAACTCTATGCAAAAATTTCTCAATCTCTCTTCTCCTTTTTTTTCGAAAATCATGACTACCCTAATGTTGTCCCTACTTAAATTCAGCAAGAATTTCAGAAAAACAAAAACTGAGTTTGTACAATTTAATTAGTGAAAAATAAACTGTATTTGCAAAACTCCTGTTTTTCATAGAAATTCGAAATAAAATGTCTGAAGAAAGTTGTTGAATATAAAGGACCCTTTTAAAATGTTTGAAAATAGAAAAATATGGGTCAATTATTCAAGTTTCAGTTCAAACGAATTTGAGAGTAAAAGAATCTTCCCTTTTTAACGAATCCTATCTCTGATCTCCTGTAGTTCTGTTCGAATGCTTCGCATTTCTATGCGTATGGTTCTCATCTCATCCCTCTGCTTGTTCTGCTCACTCTGTAATTCAGCCATCTCTCGAAGTAGTTGTGCACCTTGGTTCTCCTGAAGATTGACCGTGGCTCTGAGTCGGTCCACGTTAGTTGTGATATTCAGACTGAGTTGGTCTAAATGACACAGTCTGCTGGCAATCCCTTGGTCCATCTCATAGACCCTTTGAGTTAACGTGTCTATCTGCACGAACAACATTGAATAATAACCGTTAGTACTCCCCGCAGATGAAGGGGTGCGCTCGTTAGGTGTTGGGGTGTATGCAGGAGAGGTTGGTGAATTTTGGGTTTGGTCAGTAGGGGGTGGATTTATAGGAACTCTCTGGGCAGGAGGGTGAATTGGAGATCTCTGGGGTTCTTCTCTAGGAGGGAAGGTATCCTCAGAAGGATCTTCTTCCGTGGGACTATGCTCATGGGTGTTCAAGAATCGTCTCACTAGTTCACTGGCATCAGGGCTTGAGTTTACTTCCACTGGTTGTGAAGAAAGAGTCCCTCGTGGTACTTCTGGTGCAGGCCTAGAGGGGCCCTCTGGCTTTGTCTTCTTCGGTCCTGGAGTGTCAGGGTTCTCTGTTTTCTTTGCCTGGTTAGTAGCTGCTCTTGTTCTCTTCATCTTTGAGTGCAAAGTCTGGTTAGAAATAACAAATAGCAAAAGTAGGAAAGTGAAACAAGAAAGCAAGAAAAATATTTTTATGGATTTTGATTTATTTAGAAAGCAAGTAAATTTCCTCAATATGGTTTTAGAATAATTTTCTAAAATTTCATTATCCTAAGTGTCTTAATTCTAGATATTATCTAAAATTAATTAGTTATGATAATCCTATTTAGGAAAGTGATTGTCTAACTAACATAAGATAAGTGTGATACGCGAAAATCGTATAACTTTTTAGCATGTTTTTATGTATGAATTTGGGTGAAATCGAGGGTAATTTGATCTTGATTGTTCGTTATTCACTTAATTTCATAGTATTTATGATTTTGGAAGTGTCAGGTGAAAAGTAGAAGAAAACAGCAAATTTTGGGGCAAAAACGCAATTTTTGGAAATGTTGACCCGGTCAAAGGGTCGGGACGGGCGTCCCGAAGCCGGGACGGGCATCCCGACCAAGTCAAGGCACCTGGACGGGCGTCCCAACCTGGTCAACTGACCAGGAAGGGCTTCCCGAGCCGCCAGAAGCTGTCCCACATCAAATTTTTCAGAAATTTTCACTCCGGGAAGCTGCTATAAATACCCTAGGCCTCCAGCAGTTGAATTCATTCCTCTCCACTCGATCTGAGTCATTTAGTGGTGTCCAGTGTACAATTCTCTAGTACACAACTCACTCAGAGACTCGGATCTCAGTTTTCTTTCTTATTAGTGTTGTGTTTTACTTTCTGAGAAATAGCCACCTGCTAATATTCACTATGTCTGCATGTTTAATGTGCTCTTTTAAACTAAAGTTAGGGTTATAGACAATTCCTAACCACGGTCTAATCATAACCTGTTTAGTTTAACAGGCATCAATTAGTATTGGTGTCTGCCATGCTAGATAAAATAACATGTTGAACACCCTACCTGTTAAAGTAGTCTAGGTAGGGGCCGAGCTGAGTCGATTATGCCGGCGGCTAGGGCAAGCGGTATGATCCCCAAAGTGACATAGGGCTTTCATGGATGCCTTCGTCCCGAACCGTGAGTAAGGCCGTCATTAAGGTAGGGCGGTTTATTAGAGACCTCGGATGTGGTACGCCTTTAGACACAGAACATAGTTGCAATCCAGGCTAAGATATATCTAAAATACTCGAATATAGGTCAAACAACATATAGGAACAGTATAACATAGAATCAGGACTCATCTATAAAACACTTCTAGGTTTAATTAGACTGAAACCTATTAGAGAATGAATCACCCTCTCATCAAAGTATTTGATGAAGATTGCATAACTGGATTATAAGATAGGAGTTAGGATAAAAGGCTAGTTACTACTAAGCCGTTGCCACTTCCCTGGGAGTACGATATTTATTTAATAAAATCGTAGATACTTTCCAACAGACTAGCTACACGATAGGTACTCTGCCTTAGGTTCTGGCTGATTAAGTGACACCATAGAGACTAAATGTGACAATTAGTCAATCACAGTCCTTAATTATTCATAATCAACATAGGGTAAAATAACACCTATTTAGCACATCGGTCGGAAACCCATCAGATTTTTGGCGCCGTTGACGGGGAAATATCATAATGAATTTAGGATTATTGGCCACAATTCTAGAGACTTATGATAGGTAACGGTAGTAACCTAGACCTTAGACCTGCACTTATTTTATACTAGTTAGACAATCAATTTCCGAAATATTGGGTTATCATAACTAATTAATTTTAGATAATATCTGAAATTAAGACACTTAGGATAATCAAATTTTAGAAAATTATTCTAAAACCATATTAAGGAAATTTACCTGCTTTCAACATAAAGAAAAAAAATGTTAAAAATTTAAAATCCCAAAAAGAATGTATCTTTCTTGCTCAACGGTGAGTTGTTCCTTTTCCCTATCTCTTGTTTGTTTTAGTTGTTTTCGTAGTTGCTCTTTTTCGTGTTTTCTTCCTTTATTTAATTTCGAAGAAATAAAAATGGAAATGAGGATAAAATATATTTTCTTCTGAGTTGTAAAATGTTGGCTTAGATTTTTATCGGGAAGAAACTCTATTTTAGAATTTTCTTAGAGTCATGCCGGCCTTATTAGGATGAGTTATGAAATAGTTTTTCCTTAATAGCCAGACCTTTGAATGTTCTATTGGAAAAATGATGTTCCTTTTGTTTGATGATAAATGCATGAGATTGTTTAAACCGAAAGGAATTACTGCACCCATTATGGCATCACCTGATTGAAATATGCTTTTTGAATGAACATGTAATGATGTAGTAAGAATTGTTTTAGGACAGAAACATGATAAGAAAGTTCATGTATGATAAATCCTAATCTTATCTAGTCTTGTCTAAAAACAATAGGTTACACTGATCACTCTGAGATATTTGTGTTCAATAAAACTGATACTGAACCATACTTGATTTAGTTAAGTTTTATTGTTACTTGAACTTGATATAGAATAAAGGGATAAGAAAAAGGGTTGAAAATCTAGAAAGCAAACCATATGTCTAGATTAGAAAACCCCGAGTTAGAGGCTAGTGTAATACTGATAAATTTCTGGATGAAAACTTGTTTGCATTGTTTGCTATGTATAATAATTCTCATATGTGGTTTATTGCAAATTATCTAGTCACTGAATAAGTTCCAAGTGATATGACTTATCAGCAAAACAAGAAATTCTTTGCTGATTTGAAATATTACTACTGGGCAGTTTCTCTTTTATTTTAAATTTTTGCAGATCAGTTGATCAGAAGACGTGTCTCAGAAGACGAAGGCCACAAGAGTTTGGAGCATTGCCCTAAAGAATCTACGGGAAACCAATTGACTACTATCAACACTGTCCGGAAAGTGTTGAAAGCAGGATCTTGTTGACCCACCATAGTCAAGGACTTTTGTATCTCTGATACAGTCCTGCGATGCTTGCCAAATAACATGTAACACATCTTCCAGAGATCGTCTACCCCAGCAACGTACACAGAATGTTGCAACCTTTGATATCATGGGTATTTCGAATCCTTTTCTCTTTCTTCCTTTGAACATAATTGCATCATAGTAGTCGTGGAACACTTTTCAAAAATAGCCTGAACCACAGGCATTACCTACTAATGATGTTAAAGTCATGTGCAGATTCTAGTTGTTTTCCAGATTCAAAGTGCCAATGTTTTAGGAAGAAATGTTCAGCCTGTGTATCAAATCTGTGAAGTTTGCTAAGTACCACACTTTAGCAGGGATTGCTATGGGAATGACTGACCATTCCAAAAGAGGTAGGAGTAGGTTACTGCAGAATACTGCTCCAATGGGAAATGCATACAATCCCAACTAGAGGAATCATACGGGATTTAGCTGAGGAATAATTCGGAAGCTGGAAACTTTCAGAGGATACCACCACAGCAAAACCCCTACCCGCAGAATCAACAGATGAGATACTGGCAACAATTAAATCCAGACCAGTGCAAGCAAGTGATCTACCAAGAGTTAACGAAGGGTCGAAGGATATAGAGGAATTTGGCGTTGTATCAGGAGCATAGCAATGGAGGAGCTTGCATTCCCTGCATACCAATCAGCTGTGAGAAACTTCCCCGAGGAAGTCTCAAATACTTGGGCCCAGATCTACACAACTGGAGCCCCCTACCACACACAGCTTCGCCAAAACTTCAGGTATCTTTTCTTCCATTTGAGACTTGCATGCAATACCTTTACTAACATTGGCAAGATGGCACACAAATCCCAAGAAGTCTCATTCCTAGACATGTTCCCCCTGGACACGTTGCTATGATTATGAGAAATCTTACAAATGATTTGAGGAAACAGTCCTTGGGGATTGAGCCATTCCTCAAATGGATATGCCACTACCTGGAGCTCGACAATGAAGGATCGGAGCTGATGTTATCCGTTCCAATATCTAGAGCTTGCAGAGTCAAGAACACCTCAGCAATAGCACATGGCTAAGGTGAAGAGCCAATTGACAGATCAGAGAAGACCCTTCTGCTCGCGACATGAAGGGAGTTTTTCTAATCCTCATGATCCTTTACTTTTGTTTTCTTTGTTTTGTGTTCTGTTTTGCTATTTCTATTATCCTTCTTATTTTATTTTCTCTCTTACCCTGAATTAGTCAAATAAGTGTGGGGTAAGAGTTCTTTGTGTTATTTTCATTATTTCTTATTTTCAAATAAGTGTGGGGTAAATTAGATATGCATGACCACTGAGGACAGTGCCAAACTTAAGTGTGGGGTAACAGTGCACGGTGCACTGTAGCAGAGTGCAAAATTTTTCGCATGATTTTGCTTGTTTTCACGTACTTTCACACCCTTCCAAAAAAAAATTCAAAATTTTTTTCTGTCTTTCAGACGTCTAAATGCAGTATGCTTGGTTAAACAATTGCTTATGTCTATGATATGTAGGTAGTATGTTATGGTTAGTAGGAGATAATTGATAGCTATCTTGGACTAATTGATTAGGAATAGGGAATTCCTGATAACTGAGCACAACTTTGTCTGTATTAGAGACCTCAACCAATTACCTGTTCGAGACTTAACTAGATAAAATTAGACCAGTTGTGGATATAGTGGCAGTTAGGATGACTAGTGATACGCGAAAATCGTATCACATTTTTAGCATGTTTTTATATATGTTTTAATGTGAAATTGAGAGTAAATTGACATTAATTGTTTACTATTTACTTGATTTCACGGTTTTTATGATTTTGGAAGTGTCAGGTGAAAAGTAGACGAAAACAGCAAATTCTGGGGCAAAAACACAATTTTTGGAAATGTTGACCCGGTCAAAGGTCCGGGACGGGCGTTCCGACCCAGTCAAACCGCCAGGACGGGCGTCCTGAACCGGGACGGGCGTCCCGAACCTGGTCAACGAATCAGGACGGGCGTCCCGAACCGGGACGGGCATCCCGAGCCGCCAGAAGCTGTCCCACATCGAATTTTTCAGAGATTTTTACTCCGGGAAGCTGCTATAAATACCCCAGGCCTCCAGCAGTTGAAATCATCCCTCTCCACTCTATCTGAGTCATTAAGTGGTTTCCAGTGTACAATTTTCCAGTACACAACTCACTCAGAGACTCGGATCTCAGTTTTCTTTCTTATTAGTGTTTGTTTTAGTTTCTGAGAAATAGTCTCAGATCTTAGGTTTCTATAGATAGGTTCGTTTCTGGTATTCATCGTTAGGAGATCCTAAGAGAGCTCTAGGCGTTCGAAGAGTCAGTCCACAGGGCTAGGCTTAAGCCCAGTACGTAAGGTAAAGTCTAGCTACTAGGCTGAGGAAGCGTCCTCCGAAGGTTCTGGTGAGCAGAGTCAGGGCGAGCAATACGACATATACAGCAGTACGCTCCGTAGGCGAGACTTCGTAAAGGGTGATTTCTTTATGGCATCGGTCCCCATGTCCCTCTCTTATATGTGTTATTGCTTTGTCCTAAATATGAATTATGAATATCAGATTACGATTATATGAATAGTTGTGTTATATGTTGAAGTTTTTATGTTTTTCCGGAAATAGCCACCTGCTAAATATTCATTATGTCTGCATGTCTAATGTAAGTCTCTTTTAAACTAAAACTAGCGTTATAGACAATTCCTAACCACGGTCTATTCATAACCTGTTTAGTTTAACAGGCATCAATTAGTATTGGTGTCTGCCATACTAGATAAAATAACTAACGGAACACCTTGTTTGTTAGAGTAGTCTAGGTAGGCTGAGTAGAGAGTTATGCCGGCGGTTTTGCGACGAGCAGCATGACCCCGAAGTGACATAGGGTACCGTTCATTGCTGACTTTAGTCCGGGCCGTGAGTAGGGCCGTTTACCTTAACGATGGGGCGGTAGTATAGAGACCTCAGATGTGGTACACCTTTAGACACAGAACATAGTTGCATTCCAGGCTAAGATATATCTAAAACACTCGAATATAGGTCAATCAACATATAGGAACAGTATAACATAGAATCAGAACTCATCTTTAAAACACTTTTAGGATTAATTAGACTTAAACCTAGTGGAGAATGGATCACCCTCTCATCAAAGTATTTGATGAAGATTGCATAACTGGATTATAATAAAGGAGTTAGGATAAAAGGCTAGTTACTACTAAGCCGTTGCCACTTCCCTGGGAGTACGATAATTAAAATTAATAAAATCGTAGATACTTTCCAATAGACTAGCTACACGATAGGTACTCTGCCTTAGGTTGGCTGATTAAGTGACACCATAGAGACTAAATGTGACAATTAGTCAATCACAGTCCTTAATTATTCATAATCAACATAGGGTAAAATAACACCTATTTATCACGTCAACCGAAATCGCATCATCGTTCGAAGGCAGTACGTGGCACGAACGTCTCGGACGGAGGGATATGCGCTGAAAATGCTTCTGATGCTGATGCTTGTCCTGGCTGATCTGTGTGGATGTATCGGCCATTCGCATCCCGGACAACTATTCCCATGTTCCGTAGAATAGTAAGATCAGCGGGAATGGTGGTCGGGGCGACCAGGGTCAGCTTCGAGCCCTCTATGTCCAACTCCAGGTAGCGGGCTAGCTTGGTGATGTACGGTCCGAGCCCCAGACACTGTTTCCGGGTGTCTGTAGCGAATCCTCGCATGATGACCGTGATGAGTCTAGCCATCTCTACCGTAGATCCCATGTGCATGTTGGCCAGAAGGAATGTCTCCATCTGAGTGACAGTTCGGGAGCCGTCCGTCGTCCTGACAATGTATGTGCAATGATAGCGTGCAGGTAACGAAGAGTAGGATAAATACCTGTGGCTTTTGCAAAGCCATGCTAGTATGGGGCACCCGTCATGCAGATCTGAGCCCAAGCAGTGGAGACGTCTGCAGACGTGAGTCTCGAACTGCTGTGGTGTACGCGGGCGTATCCAGCTCATCTCTCTGCCAGATACCTAGGGCGACGCCAAACTCGGCCATGCTCATCGACCGATCTATTCTGCCTAAACGGAATGTGATCTGCTCCTGGTGGCAAGTAAAAGACGCATAGAACTCACATACCAGCTCCAGGTATGTGGGCTCTGTGATGATGAATACTCGACTATAAGGTGGCACGTCGAGTATGCATCTGACTTCCGGCTCTACTCCTAGCGTCTGTACTGCTGCCCAATCCAACGTTCTGCCCGTCAGTATCGTACGACCGATGTACCCAAGGCATCTCTCTTGGTATGCTGTGCTGGAGGGAAACAACATAAAAGGATGCGCCATTGAGGTAACTGTCATGGTAGATGTGGTACGAGCACGTTTGGGAGCCATTGAAAACGAACGAGAGAGTTTATGTGGGAAAGAAAGCTTTAAGCTCAATTTCTAGAGGTGAATTTGAATTCAGAAGGATGAAATTAGGTTAGGGAAGGATTTTGAATTTTTGGCGGGAAAGTCGAATTTTGGAGGGAAATTCGAATTTTTGGGTGAAGTTTAAAATTCAAATTTTGAAGGGAAATTCGAATTTTTAAACTTTGAAGAGTTTGCCAAAAATTTGTAGAGAGAAGCTAGAGAAATGTAGAGAGATGAATTTTTGGTTTTAGATTTGAGAGAAAATGAAAAAAATTGAATTTTTATAGAAGGGGCGGCCTTCGGGACGCCCGTCCCGGGTTGCTTCGGGACGCGTGCAATTCCGGGAAATTTTTTTTTTTTGTAATTCCATGAAAATCCCAAGATACCAAAATAATCATAATCTTAACAAGGCTTCATGTTTATCCAATGAAATTCAGAAGTTGTTAGAAACTCTATGCAAAAATTTCTCAATCTCTTCTCCTTTTTTTCGAAAATCATGACTACCCTAATGTTGTCCCTACTTAAATTCAGCAAGAATTTCAGAAAAACAAAAACTGAGTTTGTACAATTTAATTAGTGAAAATAAACTGTATTTGCAAAACTCCTGTTTTTCATAGAAATTCGAAATAAAATGTGAAGAAAGTTGTTGAATATAAAGGACCCTTTTAAAATGTTTGAAAATAGAAAATATGGGTCAATTATTCAAGTTTCAGTTCAAACGAATTTGAGAGTAAAAGAATCTTCCTTTTTAACGAATCCTATCTCTGATCTCCTGTAGTTCTGTTCGAATGCTTCGCATTTATGCGTATGGTTCTCATCTCATCCCTCTGCTGTTCTGCTCACTCTGTAATTCAGCCATCTCTCGAAGTAGTTGTGCACCTTGGTTCTCCTGAAGATTGACGTGGCTCTGAGTCGGTCCACGTTAGTTGTGATATTCAGACTGAGTTGGTCTAAATGACACAGTCTGCTGGCAATCCCTTGGTCCATCTCATAGACCCTTTGAGTTAACGTGTCTATCTGCACGAACAACATTGAATAATAACCGTTAGTACTCCCCGCAGATGAAGGGGTGCGCTCGTTAGGTGTTGGGGTGTATGCAGGAGAGGTTGGTGAATTTTGGGTTTGGTCAGTAGGGGGTGGATTTATAGGAACTCTCTGGGCAGGAGGGTGAATTGGAGATCTCTGGGGTTCTTCTCTAGGAGGGAAGGTATCCTCAGAAGGATCTTCTTCCGTGGGACTATGCTCATGGGTGTTCAAGAATCGTCTCACTAGTTCACTGGCATCAGGGCTTGAGTTTACTTCCACTGGTTGTGAAGAAAGAGTCCCTCGTGGTACTTGGTGCAGGCCTAGAGGGGCCCTCTGGCTTTGTCTTCTTCGGTCCTGGAGTGTCAGGGTTCTCTGTTTTCTTTGCCTGGTTAGTAGCTGCTCTTG
The DNA here is from genome assembly GCA_027405835.1 of Asclepias syriaca. NCBI lineage: Eukaryota > Viridiplantae > Streptophyta > Magnoliopsida > Gentianales > Apocynaceae > Asclepias > Asclepias syriaca. The sequence continues at coordinate 37,089 of JAPHNG010000117.1, forward strand.
TTCTCTTCATCTTTGAGTGCAAAGTCTGGTTAGAAATAACAAATAGCAAAAGTAGGAAAGTGAAACAAGAAAGCAAGAAAAATATTTTTATGGATTTTGATTTATTTAGAAAGCAAGTAAATTTCCTCAATATGGTTTTAGAATAATTTTCTAAAATTTCATTATCCTAAGTGTCTTAATTCTAGATATTATCTAAAATTAATTAGTTATGATAATCCTATATTTAGGAAAGTGATTGTCTAACTAACATAAGATAAGTGTGATACGCGAAAATCGTATAACTTTTTAGCATGTTTTTATGTATGAATTTGGGTGAAATCGAGGGTAATTTGATCTTGATTGTTCGTTATTCACTTAATTTCATAGTATTTATGATTTTGGAAGTGTCAGGTGAAAAGTAGAAGAAAACAGCAAATTTTGGGGCAAAAACGCAATTTTTGGAAATGTTGACCCGGTCAAAGGGTCGGGACGGGCGTCCCGAAGCCGGGACGGGCATCCCGACCAAGTCAAGGCACCTGGACGGGCGTCCCAACCTGGTCAACTGACCAGGAAGGGCTTCCCGAGCCGCCAGAAGCTGTCCCACATCAAATTTTTCAGAAATTTTCACTCCGGGAAGCTGCTATAAATACCCTAGGCCTCCAGCAGTTGAATTCATTCCTCTCCACTCGATCTGAGTCATTTAGTGGTGTCCAGTGTACAATTCTCTAGTACACAACTCACTCAGAGACTCGGATCTCAGTTTTCTTTCTTATTAGTGTTGTGTTTTACTTTCTGAGAAATAGCCACCTGCTAAATATTCACTATGTCTGCATGTTTAATGTGCTCTTTTAAACTAAAGTTAGGGTTATAGACAATTCCTAACCACGGTCTAATCATAACCTGTTTAGTTTAACAGGCATCAATTAGTAGGTGTCTGCCATGCTAGATAAAAAACATGTTGAACACCCTACCTGTTAAAGTAGTCTAGGTAGGGGCCGAGCTGAGTCGATTATGCCGGCGGCTAGGGCAAGCGGTATGATCCCCAAAGTGACATAGGGCTTTCATGGATGCCTTCGTCCCGAACCGTGAGTAAGGCCGTCATTAAGGTAGGGCGGTTTATTAGAGACCTCGGATGTGGTACGCCTTTAGACACAGAACATAGTTGCAATCCAGGCTAAGATATATCTAAAATACTCGAATATAGGTCAAACAACATATAGGAACAGTATAACATAGAATCAGGACTCATCTATAAAACACTTCTAGGTTTAATTAGACTGAAACCTATTAGAGAATGAATCACCCTCTCATCAAAGTATTTGATGAAGATTGCATAACTGGATTATAAGATAGGAGTTAGGATAAAAGGCTAGTTACTACTAAGCCGTTGCCACTTCCCTGGGAGTACGATATTTATTTAATAAAATCGTAGATACTTTCCAACAACTAGCTACACGATAGGTACTCTGCCTTAGGTTCTGGCTGATTAAGTGACACCATAGAGACTAAATGTGACAATTAGTCAATACAGTCCTTAATTATTCATAATCAACATAGGGTAAAATAACACCTATTTAGCACATCGGTCGGAAACCCATCAGATTTTTGGCGCCGTTGACGGGGAAATATCATAATGAATTTAGGATTATTGGCCACAATTCTAGAGACTTATGATAGGTAACGGTAGTAACCTAGACCTTAGACCTGCACTTATCTTACCAGTTAGACAATCAATTTCTAAAACCATATTAAGGATAATCAAATTTTAGAAAATTATTCTAAAACCATATTAAGGAAATTTCTTTCAACATAAAAAAAAAAAATGTTAAAAATTAAAATCCCAAAAAGAATTTATCTTTCTTGCTCAAGGTGAGTTGTTCCTTTTCCCTATCTCTTGTTTGTTTTAGTTGTTTTCGTAGTTGCTCTTTTTCGTGTTTTTCTTCCATTATTTAATTTCGAAGAAATAAAAGGAAATGAGGATAAAATAATTTTCTTCTGAGTTGTAAAATGTTGGCTTAGATTTTTATCGGGAAGAAACTCTATTTTAGAATTTTCTTAGAGTCATGCCGGCCTTATTAGGATGAGTTATGAAATAGTTTTTCCTTAATAGCCAGACCTTTGAATGTTCTATTGGAAAAATGATGTTCCTTTTGTTTGATGATAAATGCATGAGATTGTTTAAACCCAAAGGAATTACTGCACCCATTATGGCATCACCTGATTGAAATATGCTTTTGAATGAACATGTAATGATGTAGTAAGAATTGTTTTAGGACAGAAACATGATAAGAAAGTTCATGTATGATAAATCCTAATCTTATCTAGTCTTGTCTAAAACAATAAGTTACACTGATCACTCTGAGATATTTGTGTTCAATAAACTGATACTGAACCATACTTGATTTAGTTAAGTTTTTTGTTACTTGAACTTGATATAGAATAAAGGGATAAGAAAAAGGTTGAAAATCTAGAAACAAACCATATGTCTAGATTAGAAAACCCCGAGTTAGAGGCTAGTGTAATACTGATAAATTTCTGGATGAAACTTGTTTGCATGTTTGCTATGTATAATAATTCTCATCTGTGGTTTATTGCAAATTATCTAGTCACTGAATAAGTTCCAAGTGATATGACTTATCAGCAAAAGAAGAATTCTTTGCTGATTTGAAATATTACTACTGGGCAGTTTCTCTTTTATTTTAAATTTTTGCAGATCAGTTGATCAGAAGACGTGTCTCAGAAGACGAATGCCACAAGAGTTTGGAGCATTGCCCTAAAGAATCTACGGGAAACCAATTGACTACTATCAACACTGTCCGGAAAGTGTTGAAAGCAAGATCTTGTTGACCCACCATAGTCGAGGACTTTTGTATCTCTGATACAGTCCTGCGATGCTTGCCAAATAACATAACACATCTTCCAGAGATCGTCTACCCCAGCAACGTACACAGAATGTTGCAACCTTTGATATCATGGGTATTTCGAATCCTTTTCTCTTTCTTCCTTTGAACATAATTGCATCATAGTAGTCGTGGAACACTTTTCAAAAATAGCCTGAACCACAGGCATTACCTACTAATGATGTTAAAGTCATGTGCAGATTCTAGTTGTTTTCCAGATTCAAAGTGCCAATGTTTTAGGAAGAAATGTTCAGCCTGTGTATCAAATCTGTGAAGTTTGCTAAGTACCACACTTTAGCAGGGATTGCTATGGGAATGACTGACCATTCCAAAAGAGGTAGGAGTAGGTTACTGCAGATACTGCTCCAATGGGAAATGCATACATCCCAACTAGAGGAATCATACGGGATTTAGCTGAGGAATATTCGGAAGCTGGAAACTTTCAGAGGATACCACCACAGCAAAACCCCTACCCGCAGAATCAACAGATGAGATACTGGCAACAATTAAATCCAGACCAGTGCAAGCAATGATCTACCAAGAGTTAACGAAGGGTCGAAGGATATAGAGGAATTTGGCGTTGTATCAGGAGCATAGCAATGGAGGAGCTTGCATTCCCTGCATACCAATCAGCTGTGAGAAACTTCCCGAGGAAGTCTCAAATACTTGGGCCCAGATCTACACAACTGGAGCCCCCTACCACCACAGCTTCGCCAAACTTCAGGTATCTTTTCTTCCATTTGAGACTTGCATGCAATACCTTTACTAACATTGGCAAGATGGCACACAAATCCCAAGAAGTCTCATTCCTAGACATGTTCCCCCTGGACACGTTGCTATGATTATGAGAAATCTTACAAATGATTTGAGGAAACAGTCCTTGGGGATTGAGCCATTCCTCAAATGGATATGCCACTACCTGGAGCTCGACAATGAAGGATCGGAGCTGATGTTATCCGTTCCAATATCTAGAGCTTGCAGAGTCAAGAACACCTCAGCAATAGCACATGGCTAAGGTGAAGAGCCAATTGACAGATCAGAGAAGACCCTTCTGCTCGCGACATGAAGGGAGTTTTTTCTAATCCTCATGATCCTTTACTTTTGTTTTCTTTGTTTTGTGTTCTGTTTTGCTATTTCTATTATCCTTCTTATTTTATTTTCTCTCTTACCCTGAATTAGTCAAATAAGTGTGGGGTAAGAGTTCTTTGTGTTATTTTCATTATTTCTTATTTTCAAATAAGTGTGGGGTAAATTAGATATGCATGACCACTGAGGACAGTGCCAAACTTAAGTGTGGGGTAACAGTGCACGGTGCACTGTAGCAGAGTGCAAAATTTTCGCATGATTTGCTTGTTTTCACGTACTTTCACACCCTTCCAAAAAAATTCAAATTTTTTTTCTGTCTTTCAGACGTCTAAATGCAGTATGCTTGGTTAAACAATTGCTTATGTCTATGATATGTAGGTAGTATGTTATGTTAGTAGATATATTGATAGCTATCTTGACTAATTGATTAGGAATAGGGAATTCCGATAACTGAGCACAACTTTGTCTGTATTAGAGACCTCAACCAATTACCTGTTCGAGACTTAACTAGATAAAATTAGACCAGTTGTGGATATAGTGGCAGTTAGGATGACTAGTGATACGCGAAAATCGTATCACATTTTTAGCATGTTTTATATATGTTTTAATGTGAAATTGAGAGTAAATTGACATTAATTGTTTACTATTTACTTGATTTCACGGTTTTTATGATTTTGGAAGTGTCAGGTGAAAAGTAGACGAAAACAGCAAATTCTGGGGCAAAAACACAATTTTTGGAAATGTTGACCCGGTCAAAGGTCCGGGACGGGCTTCCGACCCAGTCAAACCGCCAGGACGGGCGTCCTGAACCGGGACGGGCGTCCGAACCTGGTCAACGAATCAGGACGGGCGTCCCGAACCGGACGGGCATCCCGAGCCGCCAGAAGCTGTCCCACATCGAATTTTTTAGAGATTTTTACTCCGGGAAGCTGCTATAAATACCCCAGGCCTCCCAGTTGAAATCATCCTCTCCACTCTATCTGAGTCATTAAGTGGTTTCCAGTGTACAATTTTCCAGTACACAACTCACTCAGAGACTCGGATCTCAGTTTTCTTTCTTATTAGTGTTTTTTTAGTTTCTGAGAAATAGTCTCAGATCTTAGGTTTCTATAGATAGGTTCGTTTCTGGTATTCATCGTTAGGAGATCCTAAGAGAGCTCTAGGCGTTCGAAGAGTCAGTCCACAGGGCTAGGCTTAAGCCCATTACGTAAGGTAAAGTCTAGCTACTAGGCTGAGGAAGCGTCCTCCGAAGGTTCTGGTGAGCAAGTCAGGGCGAGCAATACGACATATACAGCACGCTCCGTAGGCGAGACTTCGTAAAGGGTGATTTCTTTATGGCATCGGTCCCCATGTCCCCTCTCTATATGTGTTATTGCTTTGTCCTAAATATGAATTATGAATATCAGATTACGATTATATGAATAGTTGTGTTATATGTTGAAGTTTTTATGTTTTTTCCGGAAAGCCACCTGCTAACTATTCATTTTCTGCATGTCAATATGAATTATGATATCAGATTACGATTATATGAATAGTTGTGTTATATGTTGAAGTTTTTATGTTTTTCCGGAAATAGCCACCTGCTAATATTCATTCTGTCCTGCATGTCTAATGTTAGTCTCTTTTAAACTAAAACTACGTTATAGACAATCCTAACCACGGTCTATCATAACCTGTTTAGTTTAACAGGCACAATTAGTATTGGTGTCTGCCATACTAGATAAAATAACTACGGAACACCTTGTTTGTTAGAGTAGTCTAGGTAGGCTGAGTAGAGAGTTATGCCGGCGGTTTTGCGACGAGCAGCATGACCCCGAAGTGACATAGGGTACCGTTCATTGCTGACTTTAGTCCGGGCCGTGAGTAGGCCGTTACCTTAACGATGGGGCGGTAGTATGAGACCTCAGATGTGGTACACCTTTAGACACAGAACATAGTTGCATTCCAGGCTAAGATATATCTAAAACACTCGAATATAGTCAATCAACATATAGGAACAGTATAACATAGAATCAGAACTCATCTTTAAACACTTTTAGGATTAATTAGACTTAAACCTAGTGGAGAATGGATCACCCTCTCATCAAAGTATTTGATGAAGATTGCATAACTGGATTATAATAAAGGAGTTAGGATAAAAGGCTAGTTACTACTAAGCCGTTGCCACTTCCCTGGGAGTACGATAATTAAAATTAATAAAATCGTAGATACTTTCCAATAGACTAGCTACACGATAGGTACTCTGCCTTAGGTTCTGGCTGATTTAAGTGACACCATAGAGACTAAATGTGACAATTAGTCAATCACAGTCCTTAATTATTCATAATCAACATAGGGTAAAATAACACCTATTTATCACGTCAACCGAAATCGCATCATCGTTCGAAGGCAGTACGTGGCACGAACATCTCGGACGGAGGGATATGCGCTGAAAATGCTTCTGATGCTGATGCTTGTCCTGGCTGATCTGTGTGGATGGTTATCGGCCATTCGCATCCCGGACACTATTCCCATTTGTATGGTGGTCGGGGCGACCAGGTCAGCTTCGAGGCCCTCTATGTCCAACTCCAGGTAGCGGGCTAGCTTGGTGATGTACGGTCCGAGCCCCAGACACTGTTTCCGGTGTCTGTAGCGAATCCTCGCATGATGACCGTGATGAGTCTAGCCATCTCTACCGTAGATCCCATGTGCATGTTGGCCAGAAGGAATGTCTCCATCTGAGTGACGTTCCGGGAGCCGTCCGTCGTCCTGACAATGTATGTGCAATGATAGCGTGCAGGTAACGAAGAGTAGGATAAATACCTGTGGCTTTTGCAAAGCCATGCTAGTATGGGGCACCCGTCATGCAGATCTGAGCCCAAGCAGTGGAGACGTCTGCAGACGTGAAGTCTCGAACTGCTGTGTGTACGCGGGCGTATCCAGCTCATCTCTCTGCCAGATACCTAGGGCGACGCCAAACTCGGCCATGCTCATCGACCGATCTATTCTGCCTAAACGGAATGTGATCTGCTCCTGGTGGCAAGTAAAACGCATAGAACTCACATACCAGCTCCAGGTATGTGGGCTCTGTGATGATGAATACTCGACTATAAGGTGGCACGTCGAGTATGCATCTGACTTCCGGCTCTACTCCTATCGTCTGTACTGCTGCCCAATCCAACGTTCTGCCCGTCAGTATCGTACGACCGATGTACCCAAGGCATCTCTCTGGTATGCTGTGCTGAGGGAAACAACATAAAAGGATGCGCCATTGAGGTAACTGTCATGGTAGATGTGGTACGAGCACGTTTGGGAGCCATTGAAACGAACGAGAGATTTATGTGGGAAAAAAGCTTTAAGCTCAATTTCTAGAGGTGAATTTGAATTCAGAAGGATGAAATTAGGTTAGGGAAGATTTTGAATTTTTGGCGGGAAAGTCGAATTTTGGAGGGAAATTCGAATTTTTGGGTGAAGTTTAAAATTCAAATTTTGAAGGGAAATTCGAATTTTTAAACTTTGAAGAGTTTGCCAAAAATTGTAGAGAGAAGCTAGAGGAAATATGTAGAGAGATGAATTTTTGGTTTTAGATTTGAGAGAAAATAAAAAAATTGAATTTTTATAGAAGGGGCGGCCTTCGGGACGCCCGTCCCGGTTGCTTCGGGACGCGTGCAATTCCGGGAAAATTTTTTTTTTTGTAATTCCATGAAAATCCCAAGATACCAAAATAATCATAATTCTTAACAAGGCTTCATTTTATCCAATGAAATTCAGAAGTTGTTAGAACTCTATGCAAAATTTCTCAATCTCTCTTCTCCTTTTTTTTCGAAAATCATGACTACCCTAATGTTGTCCCTACTTAAATTCAGCAAGAATTCAGAAAAACAAAACTGAGTTTGTACATTTTAATAGTGAAAAATAAACTGTATTTGCAAAACTCCTGTTTTCATAGAAATTCGAAATAAATGTCTGAAGAAAGTTGTTGAATATAAAGGACCCTTTTAAAATGTTTGAAAATAGAAAAATATGGGTCAATTATTCAAGTTTCAGTTCAAACGAATTTGAGAGTAAAAGAATCTTCCCTTTTTAACGAATCCTATCTCTGATCTCCTGTAGTTCTGTTCGAATGCTTCGCATTTCTATGCGTATGGTTCTCATCTCATCCCTCTGCTTGTTCTGCTCACTCTGTAATTCAGCCATCTCTCGAAGTAGTTGTGCACCTTGGTTCTCCTGAAGATTGACCGTGGCTCTGAGTCGGTCCACGTTAGTTGTGATATTCAGACTGAGTTGGTCTAAATGACACAGTCTGCTGGCAATCCCTTGGTCCATCTCATAGACCCTTTGAGTTAACGTGTCTATCTGCACGAACAACATTGAATAATAACCGTTAGTACCCCCGCAGATGAAGGGGTGCGCTCGTTAGGTGTTGGGGTGTATGCAGGAGAGGTTGGTGAATTTTGGGTTTGGTCAGTAGGGGGTGGATTTATAGGAACTCTCTGGGCAGGAGGGTGAATTGGAGATCTCTGGGGTTCTTCTCTAGGAGGGAAGGTATCCTCAGAAGGATCTTCTTCCGTGGGACTATGCTCATGGGTGTTCAAGAATCGTCTCACTAGTTCACTGGCATCAGGGCTTGAGTTTACTTCCACTGGTTGTGAAGAAAGAGTCCCTCGTGGTACTTCTGGTGCAGGCCTAGAGGGGCCCTCTGGCTTTGTCTTCTTCGGTCCTGGAGTGTCAGGGTTCTCTGTTTTCTTTGCCTGGTTAGTAGCTGCTCTTGTTCTCTTCATCTTTGAGTGCAAAGTCTGGTTAGAAATAACAAATAGCAAAAGTAGGAAAGTGAAACAAGAAAGCAAGAAAAATATTTTTATGGATTTTGATTTATTTAGAAAGCAAGTAAATTTCCTCAATATGGTTTTAGAATAATTTTCTAAAATTTCATTATCCTAAGTGTCTTAATTCTAGATATTATCTAAAATTAATTAGTTATGATAATCCTATATTTAGGAAAGTGATTGTCTAACTAACATAAGATAAGTGTGATACGCGAAAATCGTATAACTTTTTAGCATGTTTTTATGTATGAATTTGGGTGAAATCGAGGGTAATTTGATCTTGATTGTTCGTTATTCACTTAATTTCATAGTATTTATGATTTTGGAAGTGTCAGGTGAAAAGTAGAAGAAAACATCAAATTTTGGGGCAAAAACGCAATTTTTGGAAATGTTGACCCGGTCAAAGGGTCGGGACGGGCGTCCCGAAGCCGGGACGGGCATCCCGACCAAGTCAAGGCACCTGGACGGGCGTCCCAACCTGGTCAACTGACCAGGAAGGGCTTCTCGAGCCGCCAGAAGCTGTCCCACATCAAATTTTTCAGAAATTTTCACTCCGGGAAGCTGCTATAAATACCCTAGGCCTCCAGCAGTTGAATTCATTCCTCTCCACTCGATCTGAGTCATTTAGTGGTGTCCAGTGTACAATTCTCTAGTACACAACTCACTCAGAGACTCGGATCTCAGTTTTCTTTCTTATTAGTGTTGTGTTTTACTTTCTGAGAAATAGCCACCTGCTAAATATTCACTATGTCTGCATGTTTAATGTGCTCTTTTAAACTAAAGTTAGGGTTATAGACAATTCCTAACCACGGTCTAATCATAACCTGTTTAGTTTAACAGGCATCAATTAGTATTGGTGTCTGCCATGCTAGATAAAATAACATGTTGAACACCCTACCTGTTAAAGTAGTCTAGGTAGGGGCCGAGCTGAGTTCGATTATGCCGGCGGCTAGGGCAAGCGGTATGATCCCCAAAGTGACATAGGGCTTTCATGGATGCCTTCGTCCCGAACCGTGAGTAAGGCCGTCATTAAGGTAGGGCGGTTTATTAGAGACCTCGGATGTGGTACGCCTTTAGACACAGAACATAGTTGCAATCCAGGCTAAGATATATCTAAAATACTCGAATATAGGTCAAACAACATATAGGAACAGTATAACATAGAATCAGGACTCATCTATAAAACACTTCTAGGTTTAATTAGACTGAAACCTATTAGAGAATGAATCACCCTCTCATCAAAGTATTTGATGAAGATTGCATAACTGGATTATAAGATAGGAGTTAGGATAAAAGGCTAGTTACTACTAAGCCGTTGCCACTTCCCTGGGAGTACGATATTTATTTAATAAAATCGTAGATACTTTCCAACAGACTAGCTACACGATAGGTACTCTGCCTTAGGTTCTGGCTGATTAAGTGACACCATAGAGACTAAATGTGACAATTAGTCAATCACAGTCCTTAATTATTCATAATCAACATAGGGTAAAATAACACCTATTTAGCACATCGGTCGGAAACCCATCAGATTTTTGGCGCCGTTGACGGGGAAATATCATAATGAATTTAGGATTATTGGCCACAATTCTAGAGACTTATGATAGGTAACGGTAGTAACCTAGACCTTAGACCTGCACTTATTTTATACTAGTTAGACAATCAATTTCCGAAATATTGGGTTATCATAACTAATTAATTTTAGATAATATCTGAAATTAAGACACTTAGGATAATCAAATTTTAGAAAATTATTCTAAAACCATATTAAGGAAATTTACCTGCTTTCAACATAAAAAGAAAAAAAATGTTAAAAATTTAAAATCCCAAAAGAATGTATCTTTCTTGCTCAACGGTGATGTTGTTCCTTTTCCCTATCTCTTGTTTGTTTTAGTTGTTTTCGTAGTTGCTCTTTTTCGTGTTTTTCTTCCTTTATTTAATTTCGAAGAAATAAAAATGGAAATGAGGATAAAATATATTTTCTTCTGAGTTGTAAAATGTTGGCTTAGATTTTTATCGGGAAGAAACTCTATTTTAGAATTTTCTTAGAGTCATGCCGGCCTTATTAGGATGAGTTATGAAATAGTTTTTCCTTAATAGCCAGACCTTTGAATGTTCTATTGGAAAAATGATGTTCCTTTTGTTTGATGATAAATGCATGAGATTGTTTAAACCGAAAGGAATTACTGCACCCATTATGGCATCACCTGATTGAAATATGCTTTTTGAATGAACATGTAATGATGTAGTAAGAATTGTTTTAGGACAGAAACATGATAAGAAAGTTCATGTATGATAAATCCTAATCTTATCTAGTCTTGTCTAAAAACAATAGGTTACACTGATCACTCTGAGATATTTGTGTTCAATAAAACTGATACTGAACCATACTTGATTTAGTTAAGTTTTATTGTTACTTGAACTTGATATAGAATAAAGGGATAAGAAAAAGGGTTGAAAATCTAGAAAGCAAACCATATGTCTAGATTAGAAAACCCCGAGTTAGAGGCTAGTGTAATACTGATAAATTTCTGGATGAAAACTTGTTTGCATTGTTTGCTATGTATAATAATTCTCATATGTGGTTTATTGCAAATTATCTAGTCACTGAATAAGTTCCAAGTGATATGACTTATCAGCAAAACAAGAAATTCTTTGCTGATTTGAAATATTACTACTGGGCAGTTTCTCTTTTATTTTAAATTTTTGCAGATCAGTTGATCAGAAGACGTGTCTCAGAAGACGAAGGCCACAAGAGTTTGGAGCATTGCCCTAAAGAATCTACGGGAAACCAATTGACTACTATCAACACTGTCCGGAAAGTGTTGAAAGCAGGATCTTGTTGACCCACCATAGTCAAGGACTTTTGTATCTCTGATACAGTCCTGCGATGCTTGCCAAATAACATGTAACACATCTTCCAGAGATCGTCTACCCCAGCAACGTACACAGAATGTTGCAACCTTTGATATCATGGGTATTTCGAATCCTTTTCTCTTTCTTCCTTTGAACATAATTGCATCATAGTAGTCGTGGAACACTTTTCAAAAATAGCCTGAACCACAGGCATTACCTACTAATGATGTTAAAGTCATGTGCAGATTCTAGTTGTTTTCCAGATTCAAAGTGCCAATGTTTTAGGAAGAAATGTTCAGCCTGTGTATCAAATCTGTGAAGTTTGCTAAGTACCACACTTTAGCAGGGATTGCTATGGGAATGACTGACCATTCCAAAAGAGGTAGGAGTAGGTTACTGCAGAATACTGCTCCAATGGGAAATGCATACAATCCCAACTAGAGGAATCATACGGGATTTAGCTGAGGAATAATTCGGAAGCTGGAAACTTTCAGAGGATACCACCACAGCAAAACCCCTACCCGCAGAATCAACAGATGAGATACTGGCAACAATTAAATCCAGACCAGTGCAAGCAAGTGATCTACCAAGAGTTAACGAAGGGTCGAAGGATAGAGAGGAATTTGGCGTTGTATCAGGAGCATAGCAATGGAGGAGCTTGCATTCCCTGCATACCAATCAGCTGTGAGAAACTTCCCCGAGGAAGTCTCAAATACTTGGGCCCAGATCTACACAACTGGAGCCCCCTACCACCACAGCTTCGCCAAAACTTTAGGTATCTTTTCTTCCATTTGAGACTTGCATGCAATACCTTTACTAACATTGGCAAGATGGCACACAAATCCCAAGAAGTCTCATTCCTAGACATGTTCCCCCTGGACACGTTGCTATGATTATGAGAAATCTTACAAATGATTTGAGGAAACAGTCCTTGGGGATTGAGCCATTCCTCAAATGGATATGCCACTACCTGGAGCTCGACAATGAAGGATCGGAGCTGATGTTATCCGTTCCAATATCTAGAGCTTGCAGAGTCAAGAACACCTCAGCAATAGCACATGGCTAAGGTGAAGAGCCAATTGACAGATCAGAGAAGACCCTTCTGCTCGCGACATGAAGGGAGTTTTTCTAATCCTCATGATCCTTTACTTTTGTTTTCTTTGTTTTGTGTTCTGTTTTGCTATTTCTATTATCCTTCTTATTTTATTTTCTCTCTTACCCTGAATTAGTCAAATAAGTGTGGGGTAAGAGTTCTTTGTGTTATTTTCATTATTTCTTATTTTCAAATAAGTGTGGGGTAAATTAGATATGCATGACCACTGAGGACAGTGCCAAACTTAAGTGTGGGGTAACAGTGCACGGTGCACTGTAGCAGAGTGCAAAATTTTTCGCATGATTTTGCTTGTTTTCACGTACTTTCACATCCTTCCAAAAAAATTTTCAAAATTTTTTTCTGTCTTTCAGACGTCTAAATGCAGTATGCTTGGTTAAACAATTGCTTATGTCTATGATATGTAGGTAGTATGTTATGGTTAGTAGGAGATAATTGATAGCTATCTTGGACTAATTGATTAGGAATAGGGAATTCCTGATAACTGAGCACAACTTTGTCTGTATTAGAGACCTCAACCAATTACCTGTTCGAGACTTAACTAGATAAAATTAGACCAGTTGTGGATATAGTGGCAGTTAGGATGACTAGTGATACGCGAAAATCGTATCACATTTTTAGCATGTTTTTATATATGTTTTAATGTGAAATTGAGAGTAAATTGACATTAATTGTTTACTATTTACTTGATTTCACGGTTTTTATGATTTTGGAAGTGTCAGGTGAAAAGTAGACGAAAACAGCAAATTCTGGGGCAAAAACACAATTTTTGGAAATGTTGACCCGGTCAAAGGTCCGGGACGGGCGTTCCGACCCAGTCAAACCGCCAGGACGGGCGTCCTGAACCGGGACGGGCGTCCCGAACCTGGTCAACGAATCAGGACGGGCGTCCCGAACCGGGACGGGCATCCCGAGCCGCCAGAAGCTGTCCCACATCGAATTTTTCAGAGATTTTTACTCCGGGAAGCTGCTATAAATACCCCAGGCCTCCAGCAGTTGAAATCATCCCTCTCCACTCTATCTGAGTCATTAAGTGGTTTCCAGTGTACAATTTTCCAGTACACAACTCACTCAGAGACTCGGATCTCAGTTTTCTTTCTTATTAGTGTTTGTTTTAGTTTCTGAGAAATAGTCTCAGATCTTAGGTTTCTATAGATAGGTTCGTTTCTGGTATTCATCGTTAGGAGATCCTAAGAGAGCTCTAGGCGTTCGAAGAGTCAGTCCACAGGGCTAGGCTTAAGCCTAGTACGTAAGGTAAAGTCTAGCTACTAGGCTGAGGAAGCGTCCTCCGAAGGTTCTGGTGAGCAGAGTCAGGGCGAGCAATACGACATATACAGCAGTACGCTCCGTAGGCGAGACTTCGTAAAGGGTGATTTCTTTATGGCATCGGTCCCCATGTCCCTCTCTTATATGTGTTATTGCTTTGTCCTAAATATGAATTATGAATATCAGATTACGATTATATGAATAGTTGTGTTATATGTTGAAGTTTTTATGTTTTCCGGAAATAGCCACCTGCTAAATATTCATTATGTCTGCATGTCTAATGTAAGTCTCTTTTAAACTAAAACTAGCGTTATAGACAATTCCTAACCACGGTCTATTCATAACCTGTTTAGTTTAACAGGCATCAATTAGTATTGGTGTCTGCCATACTAGATAAAATAACTAACGGAACACCTTGTTTGTTAGAGTAGTCTAGGTAGGCTGAGTAGAGAGTTATGCCGGCGGTTTTGCGACGAGCAGCATGACCCCGAAGTGACATAGGGTACCGTTCATTGCTGACTTTAGTCCGGGCCGTGAGTAGGGCCGTTTACCTTAACGATGGGGCGGTAGTATAGAGACCTCAGATGTGGTACACCTTTAGACACAGAACATAGTTGCATTACAGGCTAAGATATATCTAAAACACTCGAATATAGTTCTATCAACATATAGGAACAGTATAACATAGAATCAGAACTCATCTTTAAAACACTTTTAGGATTAATTAGACTTAAACCTAGTGGGGAATGGATCACCCTCTCATCAAAGTATTTGATGAAGATTGCATAACTGGATTATAATAAAGGAGTTAGGATAAAAGGCTAGTTACTACTAAGCCGTTGCCACTTCCCTGGGAGTACGATAATTAAAATTAATAAAATCGTAGATACTTTCCAATAGACTAGCTACACGATAGGTACTCTGCCTTAGGTTATGGCTGATTAAGTGACACCATAGAGACTAAATGTGACAATTAGTCAATCACAGTCCTTAATTATTCTTAATCAACATAGGGTAAAATAACACCTATTTATCACGTCAACCGGAATCGCATCATCGTTCGAAGGCAGTACGTGGCACGAACGTCTCGGACGGAGGGATATGCGCTGGAAATGCTTCTGATGCTGATGCTTGTCCTGGCTGATCTGTGTGGATGGTGTATCGGCCATTCGCATCCCGGACAACTATTCCCATGTTCCGTAGAATAGTAAGATCAGCGGGAATGGTGGTCGGGGCGACCAGGGTCAGCTTCGAGCCCTCTATGTCCAACTACAGGTAGCGGGCTAGCTTGGTGATGTACGGTCCGAGCCCCAGACACTGTTTCCGGGTGTCTGTAGCGAATCCTCGCATGATGACCGTGATGAGTCTAGCCATCTCTACCGTAGATCCCATGTGCATGTTGGCCAGAAGGAATGTCTCCATCTGAGTGACAGTTCCGGGAGCCGTCCGTCGTCCTGACAATGTATGTGCAATGATAGCGTGCAGGTAACGAAGAGTAGGATAAATACCTGTGGCTTTTGCAAAGCCATGCTAGTATGGGGCACCCGTCATGCAGATCTGAGCCCAAGCAGTGGAGACGTCTGCAGACGTGAAGTCTCGAACTGCTGTGGTGTACGCGGGCGTATCCAGCTCATCTCTCTGCCAGATACCTAGGGCGACGCCAAACTCGGCCATGCTCATCGACCGATCTATTCTGCCTAAACGGAATGTGATCTGCTCCTGGTGGCAAGTAAAAGACGCATAGAACTCACATACCAGCTCCAGGTATGTGGGCTCTGTGATGATGAATACTCGACTATAAGGTGGCACGTCGAGTATGCATCTGACTTCCGGCTCTACTCCTAGCGTCTGTACTGCTGCCCAATCCAACGTTCTGCCCGTCAGTATCGTACGACCGATGTACCCAAGGCATCTCTCTTGGTATGCTGTGCTGGAGGGAAACAACATAAAAGGATGCGCCATTGAGGTAACTGTCATGGTAGATGTGGTACGAGCAAGTTTGGGAGCCATTGAAAACGAACGAGAGAGTTTATGTGGGAAAGAAAGCTTTAAGCTCAATTTCTAGAGGTGAATTTGAATTCAGAAGGATGAAATTAGGTTAGGGAAGGATTTTGAATTTTGGCGGGAAAGTCGAATTTTGGAGGGAAATTCGAATTTTTGGGTGAAGTTTAAAATTCAAATTTTGAAGGGAAATTCGAATTTTTAAACTTTGAAGAGTTTGCCAAAAATTTGTAGAGAGAAGCTAGAGAGAAATATGTAGAGAGATGAATTTTTGGTTTTAGATTTGAGAGAAAATGAAAAAAATTGAATTTTTATAGAAGGGGCGGCCTTCGGGACGCCCGTCCCGGGTTGCTTCGGGACGCGTGCAATTCCGGGAAATTTTTTTTTTTTTTGTAATTCCATGAAAATCCCAAGATACCAAAAATAATCATAATTCTTAACAAGGCTTCATGTTTATCCAATGAAATTCAGAAGTTGTTAGAAACTCTATGCAAAAATTTCTCAATCTCTCTTCTCCTTTTTTTTCGAAAATCATGACTACCCTAATGTTGTCCCTACTTAAATTCAGCAAGAATTTCAGAAAAACAAAAACTGAGTTTGTACAATTTAATTAGTGAAAAATAAACTGTATTTGCAAAACTCCTGTTTTTCATAGAAATTCGAAATAAAATGTCTGAAGAAAGTTGTTGAATATAAAGGACCCTTTTAAAATGTTTGAAAATAGAAAAATATGGGTCAATTATTCAAGTTTCAGTTCAAACGAATTTGAGAGTAAAAGAATCTTCCCTTTTTAACGAATCCTATCTCTGATCTCCTGTAGTTCTGTTCGAATGCTTCGCATTTCTATGCGTATGGTTCTCATCTCATCCCTCTGCTTGTTCTGCTCACTCTGTAATTCAGCCATCTCTCGAAGTAGTTGTGCACCTTGGTTCTCCTGAAGATTGACCGTGGCTCTGAGTCGGTCCATGTTAGTTGTGATATTCAGACTGAGTTGGTCTAAATGACACAGTCTGCTGGCAATCCCTTGGTCCATCTCATAGACCCTTTGAGTTAACGTGTCTATTTGCACGAACAACATTGAATAATAACCGTTAGAACTCCCCGCAGATGAAGGGGTGCGCTCGTTAGGTGTTGGGGTGTATGCAGGAGAGGTTGGTGAATTTTGGGTTTGGTCAGTAGGGGGTGGATTTATAGGAACTCTCTGGGCAGGAGGGTGAATTGGAGATCTCTGGGGTTCTTCTCTAGGAGGGAAGGTATCCTCAGAAGGATCTTCTTCCGTGGGACTATGCTCATGGGTGTTCAAGAATCGTCTCACTAGTTCACTGGCATCAGGGCTTGAGTTTACTTCCACTGGTTGTGAAGAAAGAGTCCCTCGTGGTACTTGTGGTGCAGGCCTAGAGGGGCCCTCTGGCTTTATCTTCTTCGGTCCTGGAGTGTCAGGGTTCTCTGTTTTCTTTGCCTGGTTAGTAGCTGCTCTTGTTCTCTTCATCTTTGAGTGCAAAGTCTGGTTAGAAATAACAAATAGCAAAAGTAGGAAAGTGAAACAAGAAAGCAAGAAAAATATTTTTATGGATTTTGATTTATTTAGAAAGCAAGTAAATTTCCTCAATATGGTTTTAGAATAATTTTCTAAAATTTCATTATCCTAAGTGTCTTAATTCTAGATATTATCTAAAATTAATTAGTTATGATAATCCTATATTTAGGAAAGTGATTGTCTAACTAACATAAGATAAGTGTGATACGCGAAAATCGTATAACTTTTTAGCATGTTTTTATGTATGAATTTGGGTGAAATCGAGGGTAATTTGATCTTGATTGTTCGTTATTCACTTAATTTCATAGTATTTATGATTTTGGAAGTGTCAGGTGAAAAGTAGAAGAAAACAGCAAATTTTGGGGCAAAAACGCAATTTTTGGAAATGTTGACCCGGTCAAAGGGTCGGGACGGGCGTCCCGAAGCCGGGACGGGCATCCCGACCAAGTCAAGGCACCTGGACGGGCGTCCCAACCTGGTCAACTGACCAGGAAGGGCTTCCCGAGCCGCCAGAAGTTGTCCCACATCAAATTTTTCAGAAATTTTCACTCCGGGAAGCTGCTATAAATACCCTAGGCCTCCAGCAGTTGAATTCATTCCTCTCCACTCGATCTGAGTCATTTAGTGGTGTCCAGTGTACAATTCTCTAGTACACAACTCACTCAGAGACTCGGATCTCAGTTTTCTTTCTTATTAGTGTTGTGTTTTACTTTCTGAGAAATAGCCACCTGCTAAATATTCACTATGTCTGCATGTTTAATGTGCTCTTTTAAACTAAAGTTAGGGTTATAGACAATTCCTAACCACGGTCTAATCATAACCTGTTTAGTTTAACAGGCATCAATTAGTATTGGTGTCTGCCATGCTAGATAAAATAACATGTTGAACACCCTACCTGTTAAAGTAGTCTAGGTAGGGGCCGAGCTGAGTCCGATTATGCCGGCGGCTAGGGCAAGCGGTATGATCCCCAAAGTGACATAGGGCTTTCATGGATGCCTTCGTCCCGAACCGTGAGTAAGGCCGTCATTAAGGTAGGGCGGTTTATTAGAGACCTCGGATGTGGTACGCCTTTAGACACAGAACATAGTTGCAATCCAGGCTAAGATATATCTAAAATACTCGAATATAGGTCAAACAACATATAGGAACAGTATAACATAGAATCAGGACTCATCTATAAAACACTTCTAGGTTTAATTAGACTGAAACCTATTAGAGAATGAATCACCCTCTCATCAAATTATTTGATGAAGATTGCATAACTGGATTATAAGATAGGAGTTAGGATAAAAGGCTAGTTACTACTAAGCCGTTGCCACTTCCCTGGGAGTACGATATTTATTTAATAAAATCGTAGATACTTTCCAACAAACTAGCTACACGATAGGTACTCTGCCTTAGGTTCTGGCTGATTAAGTGACACCATAGAGACTAAATGTGACAATTAGTCAATTACAGTCCTTAATTATTCATAATCAACATAGGGTAAAATAACACCTATTTAGCACATCGGTCGGAAACCCATCAGATTTTTGGCGCCGTTGACGGGGAAATATCATAATGAATTTAGGATTATTGGCCACAATTCTAGAGACTTATGATAGGTAACGGTAGTAACCTAGACCTTAGACCTGCACTTATCTTATACCAGTTAGACAATCAATTTCTAAAACCATATTAAGGATAATCAAATTTTAGAAAATTATTCTAAAACCATATTAAGGAAATTTCTTTCAACATAAAAAGAAAAAAAATGTTAAAAATTTAAAATCCCAAAAAGAATTTATCTTTCTTGCTCAATGGTGAGTTGTTCCTTTTCCCTATCTCTTGTTTGTTTTAGTTGTTTTCGTAGTTGCTCTTTTTCGTGTTTTTCTTCCATTATTTAATTTCGAAGAAATAAAAATGGAAATGAGGATAAAATATATTTTCTTCTGAGTTGTAAAATGTTGGCTTAGATTTTTATCGGGAAGAAACTCTATTTTAGAATTTTCTTAGAGTCATGCCGGCCTTATTAGGATGAGTTATGAAATAGTTTTTCCTTAATAGCCAGACCTTTGAATGTTCTATTGGAAAAATGATGTTCCTTTTGTTTGATGATAAATGCATGAGATTGTTTAAACCCAAAGGAATTACTGCACCCATTATGGCATCACCTGATTGAAATATGCTTTTTGAATGAACATGTAATGATGTAGTAAGAATTGTTTTAGGACAGAAACATGATAAGAAAGTTCATGTATGATAAATCCTAATCTTATCTAGTCTTGTCTAAAAACAATAAGTTACACTGATCACTCTGAGATATTTGTGTTCAATAAAACTGATACTGAACCATACTTGATTTAGTTAAGTTTTATTGTTACTTGAACTTGATATAGAATAAAGGGATAAGAAAAAGGGTTGAAAATCTAGAAAGCAAACCATATGTCTAGATTAGAAAACCCCGAGTTAGAGGCTAGTGTAATACTGATAAATTTCTGGATGAAAACTTGTTTGCATTGTTTGCTATGTATAATAATTCTCATCTGTGGTTTATTGCAAATTATCTAGTCACTGAATAAGTTCCAAGTGATATGACTTATCAGCAAAAGAAGAAATTCTTTGCTGATTTGAAATATTACTACTGGGCAGTTTCTCTTTTATTTTAAATTTTTGCAGATCAGTTGATCAGAAGACGTGTCTCAGAAGACGAATGCCACAAGAGTTTGGAGCATTGCCCTAAAGAATCTACGGGAAACCAATTGACTACTATCAACACTGTCCGGAAAGTGTTGAAAGCAAGATCTTGTTGACCCACCATAGTCGAGGACTTTTGTATCTCTGATACAGTCCTGCGATGCTTGCCAAATAACAGGTAACACATCTTCCAGAGATCGTCTACCCCAGCAACGTACACAGAATGTTGCAACCTTTGATATCATGGGTATTTCGAATCCTTTTCTCTTTCTTCCTTTGAACATAATTGCATCATAGTAGTCGTGGAACACTTTTCAAAAATAGCCTGAACCACAGGCATTACCTACTAATGATGTTAAAGTCATGTGCAGATTCTAGTTGTTTTCCAGATTCAAAGTGCCAATGTTTTAGGAAGAAATGTTCAGCCTGTGTATCAAATCTGTGAAGTTTGCTAAGTACCACACTTTAGCAGGGATTGCTATGGGAATGACTGACCATTCCAAAAGAGGTAGGAGTAGGTTACTGCAGAATACTGCTCCAATGGGAAATGCATACAATCCCAACTAGAGGAATCATACGGGATTTAGCTGAGGAATAATTCGGAAGCTGGAAACTTTCAGAAGATACCACCACAGCAAAACCCCTACCCGCAGAATCAAAAGATGAGATACTGGCAACAATTAAAGCCAGACCAGTGCAAGCAAGTGATCTACCAAGAGGTAACGAAGGGTCGAAGGATATAGAGGAATTTGGCGTTGTATCAGGAGCATAGCAATGGAGGAGCTTGCATTCCCTGCATACCAATCAGCTGTGAGAAACTTCCCCGAGGAAGTCTCAAATACTTGGGCCCAGATCTACACAACTGGAGCCCCCTACCACCACAGCTTCGCCAAAACTTCAGGTATCTTTTCTTCCATTCGAGACTTGCATGCAATACCTTTACTAACATTGGCAAGATGGCACACAAATCCCAAGAAGTCTCATTCCTAGACATGTTCCCCCTGGACACGTTGCTATGATTATGAGAAATCTTACAAATGATTTGAGGAAACAGTCCTTGGGGATTGAGCCATTCCTCAAATGGATATGCCACTACCTGGAGCTCGACAATGAAGGATCGAAGCTGATGTCATCCGTTCCAATATCTAGAGCTTGCAGAGTCAAGAACACCTCAGCAATAGCACATGGCTAAGGTGAAGAGCCAATTGACAGATCAGAGAAGACCCTTCTGCTCGCGACATGAAGGGAGTTTTTCTAATCCTCATGATCCTTTACTTTTGTTTTCTTTGTTTTGTGTTCTGTTTTGCTATTTCTATTATCCTTCTTATTTTATTTTCTCTCTTACCCTGAATTAGTCAAATAAGTGTGGGGTAAGAGTTCTTTGTGTTATTTTCATTATTTCTTATTTTCAAATAAGTGTGGGGTAAATTAGATATGCATGACCACTGAGGATAGTGCCAAACTTAAGTGTGGGGTAGCAGTGCACGGTGCACTGTAGCAGAGTGCAAAATTTTTCGCATGATTTTGCTTGTTTTCACGTACTTTCACACCCTTCCAAAAAAATTTCAAAATTTTTTTCCGTCTTTCAGACGTCTAAATGCAGTATGCTTGGTTAAACAATTTCTTATGTCTATGATATGTAGGTAGTATGTTATGGTTAGTAGGAGATAATTGATAGCTATCTTGGACTAATTGATTAGGAATAGGGAATTCCTGATAACTGAGCACAACTTTGTCTGGATTAGAGACCTCAACCAATTACCTGTTCGAGACTTAACTAGATAAAATTAGACCAGTTGTGGATATAGTGGCAGTTAGGATGACTAGATGAGACTCTGAGCTAGAAGTGAAAAGAAATTAAAAGAAGTTAATCAAATAAGGGTAGTTTGCCAGCGGCCTTCGCTACTCGAGCACCACTCCTTCGGGGAATTTAAAGCCTGATGCCCTAAGGTCGTGTAGATCTGGGAGTCATCGGAGTGGGACTCGCTACATGGGCAGTTGAAGTTGACGTGTTCTAAGCAGACTCAAAATACCCTGAATCTATAAAGAAAATAACTAAATGCTAAAACATTAAGAATCTGATCACCAAAGCTCAGAACTCAAAAAGTTGTCTGTTGTTAATATGTCTAGCGATAGGTCGAAGTGTTATCTGGTAGTAGTTAAGACAATAGTACATTGTGTTGACTATCTGGTCTGGACTAGTACACACACTACACATCAGGAAGACCTTGTAACTAAGAAAAAGGTCCAAACTAGTTGTTGATTTGTTTTCTGCCTGATCATAACAAGCTACTAGAGACATTTGAGACCTTGTCATAGCAACCTAACCAGACAGACCTGTATTAAGACTTGTCTGAAGAATTTTTGGAATAAAAACATGATTAGGAATTTAAGTAACTTCAGGTAGACTTTGCTTGAGGACAAGCAAAAAGCTAAGTGTGGGGTTATCTGATACGCGAAAATCGTATCACTTTTTTAGCATGTTTTTATGTATGAATTTGGGTGAAATCGAGGGTAATTTGATCTTGATTGTTCGTTATTCACTTAACTTCACAGTTTTTATGATTTTGGAAGTGTCAGGTGAAAAGTAGACGAAAATAGCAAATTTTGGGGCAAAAACGCAATTTTTGGAAATGTTGACCCGGTCAAAGGGTCGGGAAGGGCGTCCTAAAGCCGGGACGGGCGTCCAGGACCCGGGACGGGCATCCCGACCTGGTCAACTGACCAGGACGGGCGTCCCAATCCGGGACGGGCGTCCCGAGCCGCCAGAAGCTATCCGACATCGAATGTTTCAAAGATTTTCACTCCGGGAAGCTGCTATAAATACCCCAGGCCTCCAGCAGTTGAATTCATTCCTCTCCACTCGATCTGAGTCATTTAGTGGTGTCCAGTGTACAATTCTCTAGTACACAACTCACTCAGAGACTCGGATCTCAGTTTTCTTTCTTATTATTGTTTTGTTTTAGTTTCTTAGAAATAGTCTCAGATCTTAGGTTTCTATAGATAGGTTCGTTTCTGGTATTCATAGAATACCCGGGATTTCGTTAGGAGATCCTAAGAGGGCTCTAGGCGTTCGAAGAGTCAGTCCACAGGGCTGGGCTTAAGCTGGGTATTAAGGTAAAGCCCAGTTACTAGGCTGAGGAAGCGTCCTCCGAAGGTTCTGGTGAGCAGAGTCAGGGCAAGCAATATGACATATACATCAGTACGCTCCGTCGGCGAGACTACGTAAAGGGTGATTTCTTTATGGCATCAGTCCCCATGTCCCTCTCTTATATGTTTTTATTGTTTTGTTCTAAATACATATTATGAATACGAGATTACGATGTTTATGAATAGTTGTTTTATATGTTGTCGTTATTATGTTTTTCCGGATGATACGCGAAAATCATATCACCTTTTTAGCATGTTTTTACGTATGAATTTGGGTGAAATCAATGGCAATTTGATCTTGATTGTGCATTATTCACTTAATTTCACAGTTTTTATGATTTTGGAAGTGTCAGGTGCAAAGTAGATGAAAACAGTAAATTTTAGGGCAAAAACGCAATTTTTGGAAATGATGATTCGGTCAAAGGTCCGGGATGGGCGTCCCAAACCAGGGACGGGCGTCCCGACCAAGCCAAGCCAGATGGACGGGCGTCCAGCACCAGGGACGGGCGTCCTGACCTGGTCAATAGACCAGGACGGGCGTCCCAATCTGGGACGGGCGTCCCGAGCCGCCAGAAGCTGTCCCACATCGAATTTTTCAGAGATTTTCACTCCGGGAAGCTACTATAAATACCCCAGGCCTCCAGCAGTTGAATTCATTCCTCTCCACTCGATCTGAGTCATTTAGTGGTGTCTAGTGTACAATTCTCTTGTGCACAACTCACTCAGAGACTCGGATCTCAGTTTCTTTCTTATTAGTGTTTTGTTTTAGTTTCTGAGAAATAGTCTCAGATCTTAGGTTTCTATAGATAGGTTCGTTTCCGGTGTTCATAGAATACCTAGGATTTCGTTAGGAGATCCTAAGAGGGCTCTAGGTGTTCGAAGAGTCAGTCCACAAGGCTGGGCTTAAGCTGGGTATTAAGGTAAAGCCCAGTTACTAGGCTGAGGAAGCGTCCTCCGAAGGTTCTGGTGAGCAGAGTCAGAGGAAGCAGTACGACATATACAGCAGTATGCTCTGCGGCGAGACTACGTAAAGGGTGATTTCTTTATGGCATCAGTCCCCATACCCCTCTCTTATATGTTGTTATTGTTTTTACTCTAAATACTTATTATGAACATCAAATTACGATCTTTATGAATAGTTGTTTTATATGTTGAAGTTGTTACGTTTTTCCGGAAATAGCCACCTGCTAAATATTCACTATGTTTGCATGTTTAATGTGCTCTTTTAAACTAAAGTTAGGGTTATAGACAATTCCTAACCACGGTCTAATCATAACCTGTTTAGTTTAACAGGCATCAATTAGTATTGGTGTCTGCCATGCTAGATAAAATAACATGTTGAACACCCTGCCTGTTAAAGTAGTCTAGGTAGGGGCCGAGCTGAGTCCGATTATGGCGGCGGCTAGGGCAAGCGGTATGATCCCCGAACTGACATAGGGCTTTCATGGATGCCTTCGTCCCGAACCGTGAGTAGGGCCGTCATTAAGGTAGGGCGGTTTATTAGAGACCTCGGATGTGGTACGCCTTTAGATACATAACATAGTTGCAATCTAGGCTAAGATATATCTAAAATACTCGAATATAGGTCAATCAACATATAGGAACAGTATAACATAGAATCAGAACTCATCTATAAAGCACTTCTAGGATTAATGAGACTGAAACCTAGTGGAGAATAAATCACCCTCTCATCAAAGTATTTGATTAAGATTGCAGAACTGGATCATAAGATAGGAGTTAGGATAAAAGGCTAGTTATTACTAAGCCGTTGCCACTTCCATGGGAGTACGATATTTATTTAATAAAATCGTAGATACTTTCCAACAAACTAGCTACACGATAGGTACTCTGCCTTAGGTTCTGGCTGATTAAGTGACACCATAGAGACTAAATGTGATAATTAGTCAATCACAGTCCTTAATTATTCATAATCAACATAGGGTAAATAACACCTATTTAGCACATCGGTCGGAAACACATCACCGGAAATAGCCACCTGCTAAATATTCACTATGTCTGCTTGTTTAATGTGCTCTTTTAAACTAAAGTTAGGGTTATCGACAATTCCTAACCACGGGCTAATCATAACCTGTTTAGTTTAACAGGCATCAATTAGTATTGGTGTCTGTCATGCTAGATAAAATAACATGTTGAACACCCTGCCTGTTAAAGTAGTCTAGGTAGGGGCCTAGCTGAGTCCGATTATGCCGGCGGCTAGGGCAAGCGGTATGATCCCCGAAGTGACATAGGGCTTTCATGGATGCCTTCGTCCCGAACCGTGAGTAGGGCCGTCATTAAGGTAGGGCGGTTTATTAGAGACTTCGGATGTGGTACACCTTTAGACACAGAACATAGTTGCAATCCAGGCTAAGATATATCTAAAATACTCGAATATAGGTCAAACAACATATAGGAACAGTATAACATAGAATCAGGACTCATCTATAAAACACTTCTAGGATTAATTAGACTGAAACCTAGTGGAGAATGAATCACCCTCTCATCAAAGTATTTGATAAAGATTGCATAACTGGATCATAAGATAGGAGTTAGGATAAAAGGCTAGTTACTACTAAGCCGTTGCCACTTCCCTGGGAGTACGATATTTAACTTAATAAAATCGTAGATACTTTCCAACAGACTAGCTACAAGATAAGTACTCTGCCTTAGGTTCTGGCTGATTAAGTGACACCATAGAGACAAAATATGACAATTAGTCAATTACAGTCCTTAATTATTCATAATCAACATAG
Source organism: Asclepias syriaca (assembly GCA_027405835.1). NCBI lineage: Eukaryota > Viridiplantae > Streptophyta > Magnoliopsida > Gentianales > Apocynaceae > Asclepias > Asclepias syriaca. Next base: position 63,209 of record JAPHNG010000117.1, read on the forward strand.
GGTAAAATAACACCTATTTAGCACATCGGTCGGAAAACCTATCAGATTTTTGGCGCCGTTGCCGGGGAAATATCATAATGAATTTTGGATTCCTGATCAAAATTCTAGAGGCTTATGATAGGTAACGGTAGTAACTTAGACTTTAGACCCAACACTTATGTTATACCAGTTAGACAATCAGTTTCTGAAATATAGGGTTATCATGACTAATTAATTCTAGATGTTATCTGGAATTAAGACATTTAGGATAATCAAATTTTAGAAAATTATTCTAAAACCATATTGAGGGAATTTAATCGCTTTCAAAATATTAAAAAAAATTGTTTTTCTAAAAATCTGAAAAAAATTGTACTTTTTCTTGTTTAATGGTAAGTTGTTCCCTTTTCCCTATCTTTCGTGTTTTCTTCTTTTGAATAGTTGTTTCGTTTTATTTTCTCTTTCTTCCAAATTTTTAAGTTTTCACTTTCCCTGTA